>PQWD01006819.1:0-11185 GCA_019425675.1 Leucinodes orbonalis | reverse complement strand
AGAGAGTGAACAGTCTGTACGGCTGCCAAATGCCTCATTATCAGCTCATTATACGTTCCCACCGAGGGGCACGAGTCTATCCGTATAGGTTGTATGACCTTAGTTGTTCACGCGGGCCCAGTGCGGATTGGCCGATTGAATCTCTAGGCGTGCTTAGGTTTCCTCACGATGTTTTCCTTCACCGAAAGAGCGTCGGATAAACGTACATATGCTTTCGTAAATTCGAAGAGGCATTGGCACGTGGTGCGATTTGAACCTGCACCCACCAGATCGGAAGGCAGCAGTCCACACCAATGAGCCACCGACGCTCATCCGGCCAAATGCCTAATCTAGTACATATGAAGTAAAAACAATTGATTTTTCATTGTATATCAATAATATAAAACATTATAAAAATCTGGGGTTTATATAAGGTTAATAAAACGCCAAAATAAAATATATACAGTTTTATTAAAGACAACTTAAAACTCTAATTATTTAATTAATCTATCAGTTCGTTAATTTTCGCTAAACAGCGTGTTGGTAAATAAATTCGGTGTAATTAAAAGACACGTAAAGCAAAGAACATAAAAAACAGAACTTTACGTTATTCATTGTATTTTATCATCAGATATCAATATATTTGTTGATTAAATTCCACTTTTGAATACAAATTTTGAAACGTAAATTTTATGCTACACTCATAAATCAAATTTAATGTATGCCGTAAAGTTATTATGCGTTTTATACTCGCAAACTGTTGCAAAAATGATCCTGATATAACAAATTTAACTTTATTGTGAGTCCATAACTGAATTTTGCTCTCGAACAAACATTCGTTTTGGCAGATTGTTGGTTTCGAAAATTCATACTTAATCTGTGCATACGAAAATATCATGTGAAACACCTCTTTCCAAGCACTAAAGCTAATTTACAGTTATTGAGCATCTCATTTTAGTATATTAATATCATTCTATATACATATTTCGCCTACATTACAAGCTTACTCTATAGTCTTTTCTTATTACTTCTTCGAAATTACAATCGTGAACATAGATAATGTGGTAACTAACAATAATGTGGTAAACATTATTTAAAAATACAGAGAGAAATAGGTATTTCGTGTGACACGTAACTTAATTTTTCATAGTTAATATGAAGTTTAACAATATGCGACTATTTTTTTTTTTGAGTTAACATATTTTTTTATGTTTACATTTAATGATTCCTCTTAACTTTGTTATTTTAAAATCATTTTTATCGTGAAATTAATTTAGACCTACAATTTTTTGTAAAGACAGTTTAATATAATGTTAATTGTAATTTACGTAGTTTAATGAAGGTGGAATCGAAATCTGGAAAGATATGTCCATATTTGGATAGACAAGTGCAATTTATAATAAGGATAATGGCAACATCTAGATCAGTAAGAAATGTTTATAGTTCAAAGGCCGGAGTTTCCACAGTATTCGCCGATGCGGTCCGAGATGCATTCAAAGATGTCGAAAGACACATCGCAGTTGCGCCCGTTATCTGTAAATAAATAATAGAAAATTTATTAAATATGGCGTGAAAGCAAAAAATTAAAAAATGGTTTATTTGCTTGTTTCCAACAAGTAAATAAAGCATTTTTTAATTTTGATAATTTGGAATTTGATACTTGCGAATCATCAAATCAAATATAATAAATATATTTTTAAATTAAAATCTTTTCAAGAAAAGTTTTCTCATAATTTGATTACAAACCCGAGTATCGAGAGGGTAAAAGCAAAGCTTGCAGTTTACGCAAGATATTGTTTTTTTTACATTTAATAATAACAAGGCTATCCAAATCTTGTAGTTTACACTAAAAACTAATTTTAATAAATAAATAAATAAAACTCAGATTTGATTACCACGGAAAGTCATAGTGGAACTACCTTGGTATGACTTTTGTTATCCCTGTTACGACATTCCAGGCTGAACCACCCGGATGTCTAAAATTAATATGATGCCGTGTTTCGGAGATAATTTCAAGTTGTAGCTGCATCTCAAAGTCTATAAATTAGACACTCGGATACAGGATGCCTATTGGCTTATTAGTAGATATAACCACACTCATACCAACCTCGTAATTAAAAAAATATATTTACCAGATGCCAAAAACTGGAACATATTTATAACACGCGCAAACTACAAGATATGAGATCTTTCGAGGTCTCTTGATAGCTGAACGCGCTTCGAGTGTCAAAGTAACAATGAGTTGAGCTCAGCTCAGTAAGTACTTATGTAAAGATTTCTTCATCGAAACGCAATAGAAAACATTTGAACAAAAATGTATTCCCAAGGTATTTACTCTTAAGCGACGATAAAGAAAGTGGTTGTTGTTGATTCATAACAGGTAATAGTTTTCTTACCCATGGGTACTGTCCTGGAGAATTGGTCATGGTGTCTCATAAGGCACTCGCGGGAAGCTTCCAACACAGCCATGAAGTAGCCGCGCTCGTTCACGCCATCGGAGTATAAGCCCACCAGCCCTTCAAGGGTCGGGAAACCGTAACCGTCCACCTGGGGAAAACAGCGACATTGGAGTAATCCAAGATTTTGCAAAAAACTTTATCATTTGAAAACTAATTTTAAAAAGTCTAGTAGAGTTGTACGGCTGTCGGTTTATTACAGGCTACATTTCGGTGAGTGTGCGATGGAATTACACGAGTTAATCACAGCTCCTTTTCACCAGCGGTGATACAGGACGGAGGCGAGCGTTCGCATCTTACGTGGTAGACATTCCACACATCCGCACAGCCCGCTATGGTGTCGTTCTAATGCGCAACCGCAAAGGAATTGAACTCTTTGGATCCCTTATGTGTTCCCCGATCATTACAACCTGGCCGTCTTCAAGGCAAGAGTGAATATACTGTTTCTAGGCAGGCATGATCCATCCTCATCATCTGGTGAGATGGCGGTCAAATGTCTGCCTATAAAGGAAAAAATAAAAAAAATGTCATAATTAGTTAGTTTTGTTGACCGATAATGTCGTAGATATAAATTCTTCTTAAAACAAAAAGTTTTGTATTTAAAAAAAAAACAAAACATGTTTCATGTATTTAATACGACACGTTTAAGATTTAACGAGTATAAATCGAAATTTCTTAAAAATCGTGCAGTGAACAGTCTGTACGGCTGCCAAACGCCTCATTAATCAGCGCATTATACGTTCCCACCGAGGCACGAGTCAATCCGTAAGGTTGTATGACCTTAGTTGTTCACAGCGGGCCAGTGTCGGATTGGCCGATGAGGCAATAACTAGAGGAGGCGTTGCATTAGGGTTTTCACTCTACTAATGGTATAATTTAACCTCAGTCACACGAAAGCAAGCGATACGGAGTCACCAACTGGTTGATCAATGTACTAGCCACATAATCGTTGAATCGAAGATGCTGCCATGGGAACTACGATAACGCGGAGTTGTGACACCTGTTAGGCCAGTCAGAGAGTAGCCAACATCTCAGCGCAATAAGGGAGTTTCGCAAGACAGTGAGTTCGTCAACTACTCGATTTTTTTGAGTCAGAGAGACGTCTTTTACGCAGAGTAATTCATTGATGATCTTGCAGGTCAAGATTATCTTAACCAAAGGTGAGGCATAAAGTGCCCTCAATAACTTAGTAGCATAAGGACAGTGAGAAAAAACAAATTGATTATTTGTTGTCATTAGTATAGTTATATTTTATACAAAAATAATAATAAATAATCATAACATTCTAAAACAGAAATTTCTGGTGTGTTTTTATCTAATGTTGTGAGGTTTAATTATAGTGTACACGTTCCAAAATATATTATACATAATTTGTATATTCATGTTTTGAGAGATACTCACCGAGAGCACTTAAATAGCATTATAATATTAAATTTAATAAATCTGACATCCATAGTCGTTCGTTAATAAGTTCTCACGCTAACAGCTGTTGTGGTTAAAATAACTATTCAGGAGTCAATTCATTTTATAAAGCATCGTGACGCAGTCATAATGATGCAAAAAAGAACATAAATAGACTATACAGATATAAAATGATCACTATATTACCAGTATAGCAGTATCTCATATGTGTATATTTCTTTGTCTGCATCAAGACTATGATTAAGTCTATATTACTATTCAGTTGTATTTAAATTGCTCGTCACTTCTATTCGAAGTAGCAAATTTTTGATAACACCGGCTAAATATATAATGATACACCTCTATAAATCCAACTTCGTAACAAATCAGAGATACTGTGTATCCGTAAGTCATTAAAATCACCGCTTCTGATAGCTTCACTCGGCATAATATCTTGTGCTGACGCTCGCAATCAAAAAATGTATTCTAATAATAAAGACTGTATTGAAACAGAACACTATTGTACGTGTCGAGATTCGCTAGGCTTACATTGAATATGCAATTGAAGGAATGTCCTTCGGAGACCACGAGAGACGCTGTGCTGTATTACTAGTGTGAGCAGTGATTGATGAGTTATCTCGAAAAGAGGATTCATACAAACTTGTATTAGACTTGTGTGCGCATTACTGGAGATATAAGTTTCAATGGCTCGAATAATTCCTCTTTCTTAAGCTATGCTCACATAATGCTAATTTGCAATCTAGTTAACTGTAGCATTAACCATTTAAGTATAAAAGTATTATGCCACACAAATAAGTTAGAAATTTTCGAAACGACACTTATCAGACCATAAGCACCTGTAATCGAGGATTATAATGGGTTCATGTCTGAATGAGAGTCAAAGTGAAAGTATGTATGAGACTTAGCAATATAAAGTATAAGATCGTAGCTTCATATAATATATATGTGTCATTTTTTCACTACATGTTTGGAGCGAAGATATCAGTGGATATAACAGGCAGTACACTGATATCTCTTACGTTGGATCAAGAACTTAATATAAAATCTATGAGATATTACGACGTTGTATGCGAGTAAATCTATACACTGTGTTCGAGAATAGTATAGTAGGCCCTAGTTGGCTATAGTATAGGAGTATTTGAGTAACAGTTATACACAGGATATGATCGAGGATGTTTATTATATACAATAGAGAGATAAGTGATACGTCACACGATTTCGATTCTCCGATCTGACATCGCAGAATTCGAGGAATGAATAGGAACAGGAAGGAAAAAGTTGAGGGCATATGGTAATCTCCAAATAAAATAGGTAATTAATTCTTCATCATCAATTTATCATCATCATTATATTACAGCCCAATTATGTTCCATGTCCTTTGCTAATTTCAGGATATTTGAACTCAGAGATCGTACTATTATTATTAATCACACAGAATGATATTTTAGGCAGGATATAATTAACGAACATGATTAGCAATTTAATATTTTCAGAACTTATAATTGTAATAGTATTATAATGATTCATTTAATATAACATAGTATGTCTCAGTCCGTTATATTTTTGTGTCGGTTCCTCTCTCATTTAGACCTATGTAATGTATCGCTGAGTATAAACACCCACAGAATTGTATATTTAATACATGCTGTTTAATCACGTATTGATTATAACAATAAGAAAAGATGCATAAGTCTGTTTTTTACTTCATATTTGTTTAATAGATATAGGCTGGCAATTTTGCTCGCTGGAACAGAGAATTTGAGCGTGGTAAGGTCATATGGGTGAGAGACTGGGCGTCACCTTACAGATAACTGGGCTAGGCGTAGCAGTAGTCCTAAACTTGCGCACACACCGGTGCACAAGTGGCAAATCCTTTCACGAATGTTATCTCACTGTATAGAGAGTTCAAATACTTGTTTCAGTTCTATTTATTTCACGGAAATGAACTCTGATTTAATTCGTTGTAAGAATGAGGGAATATGTCATTTCCGCCTGAGGAATACCTATCGTACAGATAGCGCCTCATGCATGTAGTGTAATGTCAGTCGACAATCCTGCTAACTGGGCCCAGATACAATAATAACTAAAAGGGTCATATCCCAAACTTATTATACCAAGAGCTTACCCTTGCCTCTCGGTTGGGGGAAACGGTAATTATTCTAGACACTGACGTAGATGGAAAGTGGTTGGAGCACGTAGGTGATGAACGTTGTTCCTAATACTCACTCTTGTCTTATAATACAGAACTAAAACTGGTCAAAATTCAAGTCAGTTAAAAAAGAGATGAATAATCAGATCAATCCATATAACACGACATTCAATCGCCGTTTAGGTTTACTATCTCATTCCGAAGAATAGCGGTCATCAGAGATCACTGCTCATAGTTACCACATGTATATTTTGAGGAATTTCAGTCACATCCGTATCTGGCTAGGTTAATGTCTGAGCTAGCAAATTAGAGATGCTCATAATCGAGTGATACTTTAACCGGGAGAGGTGTTTGAAATCTGCTATTTCTTTAATGATATCAATGAAAATCCGATCATCAAGTACTAATTACACTTAAACTCAGAGAGAATGGCGCAGTACGTGTCGTGTACTTGCAACTGGTGTGATTAGTCGTATCGCTCTATTCCGCTAAGAGGGAAAGCTGGTTAAAGAGGACTCATAAGAGACGCATATCAGAATACGGGACTGATCATACACATATTAATAGCTGATCTCAAATAGAGAGAAAGAGAAGTGCACTGACAGGTTTGCTATATCAAATTGGGGTGAGGCTGTCGTACCAACCTAATTGTCATCTCTGGAGAGGACACTGTGACGATGTGCGACGAACTTAAGAGGTCTTTCTATTTTAAGGTTGCACAGTCACTTAATAAGATTCGGGTAGGCCTAGGTTAGCCACCTCTGTCTGTGCAGGTGGAGAAGCGTATATTTTAAAAGATATGTAGCGAATTGTTTTTGATACAGAGTGGTCTGATAAAAACACCCTTGTACGTATGAGGTTCTCTGTTTGTAACTACTTGTATCGGGCGAAGTCTGAGAGTCTATATCGCTTTTACTGATCTAGGGGATATGGTACTTATGCGCAATAAACTTTCCACTATGGCAGGATAAGTATGTTGCGGCCATTAATGTTCCAGGCGAAGCAGTATATTTACTATACTCCTATGTCAAGTTTATCTATGTAGTGATCCATACTCAGTTCATCCCGTTTGATAGTGAGGCTATAGGCTGGTTAACATAGGTGGCGCTCTATGCAGAGAGGTCATAGATAGCCGCGTCTCAGCACACGCGCTCTATACACTAATTAAATATGATAAGACTTCAAAACATGAGGCTTCGAAGTCTAGGTAAGGAAATACATTATTAGTGTCATCTGTGAAAAAACAATTATAAGGTACGAGATCACACTCAGTAAACAGATGTGTACAAGGGCACAGGTTCCAATTAGAACTTAAAGAGTTGCATGGCCAACGCATCTAAAGATTATATGTTTTAATACTAGATGCTGTCTCAGCAGTTACACGGGTGCTGTATCGGCTATGCGACAATCAGCGGATGATAGTATATGATAATCTGACTAATTCCATATATCATTGAACGATTGCTCCATTTGTAACGAGCATCATAAACGAAAACATGACAAAAAGCCAGTTAGTCTTGGAGGCTCCAACTTCACACACTAGCGAACTTTGGCTATTTACAAGTCGGTAGACCCACCGAGAGCGACCACTCTGATATTGTTAATGAGAGATAGAATGTTCCTTTGCTCTTATACTTGATAACGATATTCCCGTCAGTGATTTTTTCTCAGCACAGCCAGGAGCCGGACTCTTGTAGGCACGTTGTGGTATAAAGTAGGAAGAGATTGTATGGTTTAATACTGAATCTTGAGATTCGATTATAGTCTGCTCCACTCATATGGTGCGAGAGATTAAACATCAAAAAAAACGTGAGCTGAAAACACGCAAAGAGGACGTCAACAATGAGGCGCCAGTCATCTCGAGGTTTAACGTCACTTAACCAGGTAGATAAGACACAAAACCTTCTGTTAAATTAGCGAATTGCATTGGTTCTTATCATAGATAGAGACGATAGAGCCCATAAAAGAACCAAAGCTTACATTACGCACCAGAAATATACTGAGTGCTAGACGCTATTCTATTCACTCTAATCGTTTTAACAGTAATGTAACTCTTGAAATCTATTCGATCCTACGCTGGTGGAATTGTGAGTGTAAATGATATTAATTTCCTAGGTCTTTAGATAGTCATGCACTATTGGACATAATAGTTAAACTATATCTACTTGACTTGTCGTCTCATCTGAAGAAAATCAGAGATTGGTTTACCGACTGGCCTATCGGTGAGGCGGAATGTTGCCCTCTTCAGGATAGTTTACTAGATCCGATATAATATCAGAGCCCCTACACGAGCTAATCCCAGCAGGTTTATCATGTTGAGAGCTCCGCAGTGTGTCGGATTACGCCCAATCTCGCCCTTGCTACTGTGAGGGAAGAACTGTGCCTTACAGTGGGTCGTTATAGGCTGACTAATGTGCCGTTTGCTCGTTTGCTTCAGAAACATGAAAACAATGCTGGTCTAAAACTTCTGCAATGTTAATTGTTGATAAAACTGAAAGCAATCAAATATTCTTGTACCTTTGTCATTTCTAGACGTAAAAGCAGCAGAAATAGACACTACAATTGCTTGTTTGTGGACATCATGGACTTACCAAATAAAAAAGGATTTGTTGATAGATCTCATCATACCAAGCCTACCAAATCAAATTTTGCGATGTAAAGATTTTTATCAAAGAGTAAAATAATAACAGTTTGTTATTGACCATAACACGTACGGAATTCCCAATAACAACTCCACTGCATACTTAGGTCACATCTAATATCAAAATAATATGATCTTAAACCAAATTTAATAATCATTCATTAAGGGGGGGGGGGGGGGGGGGGGGGGGGGGGGGTGATTTCTCTCCACACGACTTTTTTGTTTCCTGAATATTGACGTAAGTTGCTTGTTATTTTATCCTAAATGGGCATCTTGCATGTTAAACGAAAATCATTGTTTTACGTTGATTCATTCAGTTAGGAGAATAAGTGAATTATTCATTGCATTATCAAGAATTTGTTTACATGTTTGGTGTCAAGCTTAAGTCTGCCTATTATCCTACAGCGCGTAAGGAAATTGACGACAACTTCAAACTCACTCTCTTTTTAGCTTAACGGTAGTCCATTTGTGGACATAGGTACCCCATTTTGTGCCTTGATTTCCTTGGTTCACTGTGCAATTCTTTATTCAGCCTTCACCTCGACTTTGGACGTCAATACAATTTTTAGAGGCAAATTTTCTAGTAAATAAGGGCCGCGAAAAATTGTACGCTGAAACTTTAGACAGTAATTCTTCAATTAAGTAGACACATGGGGTCTTCATACTAATAAAATGAGTGTAAAATATAAATAATTAACAATAAGTAAAATCAATTAAGTCTCCGAATTTGACGGCTAATTACGTCGCTTAAAGCTCATTATCGATTTGCAGAAGTTGCAATACCCTTCCTAGTTACAACTGAGTACAAGCGCAGGCAACGCTGATATCTATCTACATTGTCGGGTGTAGGCCGTCCCACGACCTCTAGGATTGCATAAACTATCTGCCAGGGGCTGGATTAGTTAATAAAAATAAAATTAAACCTCAAATAATGGGAAAAATAACTTAACTCATCGCATTATTACTGTTTAATAGACTTTGTAAAAATCTGATTGAACAACGATATCTGGATATTGGAACATATTCCTTGTTTTTGAATTGGACTAAATTAGATTAAGACTGGTATTATATCCTTAAACAACTATGTGAAAACTTCTCAAAGTTTTCGCATAGCGATACCGACATATGACAGTTTCGTCCGCTTATTAAAAAAAAAAAAAAAATTTGTAACAGTTGGTAGATCAAGTAGCTGTTAAGATTCGAAGGAAGGTAGGGTATGTGGAATAATTCCAATTGCATCAGAGCTCCTTCACATAACTATATATAATTTGCCATCGTTATGCCATAAATGCTTTTTTAAAAGGTCGCGGGATTGCAAATCGCCGAGTAATGATGTCATAGCCTCTATATGCTTATGGTTACAATATTCCATAGAATGGCTTAAGCATAATCAAAAAAAAGTACTAGGATACGTAACCAAAGGTTCTAGTACAAAAAATTATATGTTACATTAGTTACCGATGATATTTCAATATCATAAACTAAAACCTCTTAACCATACATATCACCCAGTACTATTCTGACTTAAACTCATTTTTAACACAATAATACTCAAAATATAGAGACTACAAACTTTATTACCAAAAATAAAATTATCATTAAAACATAAATTATTGGGTTTATAATAACAAAACTCAGTTTCCTCCTATATCTATGTGCACCCCCTAATCTTTAGTCATTCTCTCATTATGAAAACTACAAGCATAATGATATCTAATCTGAGTAACTGCCCGACAGACAACAACCTATGACACTGCGTAATGTACTTACACACGATAAAATGTGCATAAAGAGGTAATGCGTCCCGATTAGTAAATAAATAAAAAGTTTCTTCTTAAAGAAATATATTTACCCTACGTAATTTTCACTAATTACAACACTATCAAATTCAAAATGGCACTCATCAGCGTTACATCACTTTTTTTGTAAACTGTCTCGATCTACAATATTGTATGTCGATTTGAATCCAATCGGATCTGGCAACACTTGTTGATTCCGAAATGAGATTTTGGCATGCCTGATGCCAGATTTGTTCGTTAAGGATTGAACGGCTTTGTGCGAGAGATATGACCTAATAAGAAAGTTCGAAAGAAAGTTCCTGCGGATCGGTTCTATAAATATTGACACTTAGACCTTTTCTAGACTTTAGACAAAATTTAGGCATTATCAGCTAGGATAGCAGACTAATTTTTAGATTTGTTTCATACCGTGTTTTTATATCACATCCCATAGGAACAAGATAAAAAGTATTTTTTGCCCTAGTGTTGAACAACCACCACATCAATTAAAAAAGCAGTATACCTTTTTTTATATACGTCTATTATATGGTGCGCAAAGCGCAAAGTACGCCTCAATTTTTAACTCAGTGGAGATTAGCGTATTAGAACTCCGAAAATGATCTTAATTTCATTATTTTTATAGTGACACATTAAAACTGACCGCCAGGACTCGAGATACAATGGAAAAGCTATTGTTTGTGACGCTTTAAGGCGTTCTCTACACACAACACACAGACAGGTAGTCCAAATGGGTAGGTCC
>PQWD01006818.1:0-37791 GCA_019425675.1 Leucinodes orbonalis | reverse complement strand
TCCTTTCTACATTTCACCATTCCCACAAATCGGAATCGCAACAAAAACTAGGTACTCCTCTGATATACGCTCAAAGGCCTGTTCGGCGTATTCGTGTTATCTGACGGCAGTGTATCGGGGACAGTCACAAGGCCTTAATTAACGGCCTGATTACAGCCTGTTAGCTGTAGGCTCCGGGGAATGTTTACGGAACGCGGGGGTTACACGGTCATTTATCAAGGTTTTGTCGCCTTTACGGTTTTAGCGTTTGCCGATCAGTTGGAGGGTAATTTTTGATGGATTTGTGTAGTGAGAGAGTATATTCACAGTCAAAATCTCAAATGATCAAACCAACAGTTTAGTACACTTAGTTATAACGTGAAAATCTTTCGCCTAATACCTAATTATTTCATTATACAAAATATAAGAGTCTCCAAATTAACCTGCGCCGAAATAGATTTGTTACTTTTTGCACATTGCTCCAGAACATCGGCCATTTTGTGTTGTAACTAGCTAATTGACCGTAAGTACGACTAATATGCTTCGAGGTGCGCTTAATTGAATACACTTTTATGTAACGAAGAGACTATATTTTTGGTTGTCTGACTGATGTAGTTGGAGAAGAAAGTATGAAGAAGTGCTGTACAAAATTTGTGTCTATTTACGTACAAATGTACTTTCACAATAAAAAATATTGTGTTTATTTGTTATACAGTTGTGCCAATAGTACAAAATCCTTGCTTAAATTTGGACTAGATGTACTGTGTCTGTAAATATTTATTTTTTATTGAATTATGGATTCCATTAAGAAGAATTTAGCATTTGTTAAATTAAATTAATCAAATTTAATTGCACTATATAGTAACTTAAGTTACCAGCTACTTGAAGTGGCCGTAGGCTAGTCACGTATGTCGCAGAACCGACAGCCGTTGGAGCAGACGAGTTCTGAAGTGGACACCATGTCTTGTTGACAAGCGTTGCGTAGGACGCCCTCTGACCCGATAGAGCAATGAATTGCGAAATTTCACTGAAGGAGGTTGGATGACGGATGCGAAAGACCCCCCATATCTGGGAATGGGAAAGACTATAAATAAATTATAATAAATATAAATATCTACTGACATTCACACAGCGCCATCTAGCCCCAAGTTAAGCGTGAAGCCTGTATTATGAGTACTAAACAACGGATAAACATACTTATATACATTTTTTTTATAAATAAATATATTTTATACATATAAAACACCCAGAACATTACAAACAGACATGTTCATACACACAAATGTTTGTACTGCCCGGGGATCGAACCCGCAACCCTTGGTGTTGCAGTCGACCTCTCAACCGCAACACCAATGGGTCGTCAAATATCGTCTATAGTCCAACAGTGGGCTGCGAAAGGTAGGTGAGAAATACAGAGGTGATAATAGCCGTTTATTATCAACTAGCTTTTGCCCGCGGCTTCGCTCGCATTAAATTCGGGTTAACACGGTACTTTCATTTATCACTATACATAGGATTTCCCCTCTCTCCAACTTTAAAGGTTTCGGGGTCAATAACAGATTTTTTTTAGCAAAAAATATGTTATAGTGAGCTAACCTTAAAAGATAGACATATGCTGTCGCGGACTTTTTTGTAGACCTTTAAAAGGAGAACAATACTCTCATACATGACTTTTGTGTAACTTTAACCGTTTACGCAGCGTACGCAGCGGAAGCTCCAAGTATGAAAAAATACCCCCGATTTTGAAACATTCTTCATTGCTGCTCCGCTTCTATTACTCGTAGCGTGATGATATATAGCCTATAGCCTTCCTCGATAAATAAGCTATCTAACACTGAATGAATTTTTCAAATCGAACCAGTAGTTCCTGAGATTAGCGCGTTCAAACAAACAAACAAACTCTTCAGCTTTATATATTAGTATAGATTAGTAACAAGAAGCCTCCTTATTAAATATAAAAATACAAAATTTTGTTTAAACTTATTATCATTTTGCGAAGCGAAATTCGTATTTTTTTCTCCACGGTAATTAAATTTTTTTTAGCGTCCTTCCTGTAACTGAACCTTCAAGCGAAATCAAAATTAACGAACCAAATTCACTCTTGTTACTTCAATAAAAATGTTTTTTCCCTTAAGTTTCTTTATTATTACACTTCGTAGATGTAAAGTTGGATAATTTATTTTACAAGTATAATGTAGAACTAAAACACGGCTTCAATTAATTTTCATTTGAAAGATTCTTGATATATTTGAATATTCATATCTTGAGAATAAAAATTTCCGAGACTCCGAATTGACGTAATAATTATTTAGTCTTGTTATAGGTAACCTGATTAAATGAAATCATTAATTTCCATTTATAAGTATTAAGATATAGAAGGTATTACAGTCCAATTGTTTTATTATTCAATACAAAATACTAATGTCAGTGTTCAGTATTTGGAATGTCGGAGTTGGAGATGTCGGTTTCTACACCAAGGCTTCCGGGTTCGATCCTCGCAGTACAAACATTTTATACACGAAGAGAGTTAAATCTGTAAAAAGGTATTTAACCCTTTGACTGCCAATGACGCCTTTAAGGCCGCCAGACACAATAGATTTTCTATTGTGTCTGGATTTTCCGAGTGTTCAAATGTTAAGTTTTATATGTTAATATATTAATGTAAAGATTAAAAGATTAGAGACATAACGGTAATCATAATTCAAGCATGCAGAAGTAGTTTGATCATAGAAAATTGTTCAATAAATCGTTTATCCGGGGCACGTGGTGTTTAATTCCAATCAGATTTCCGAAAGGAATAAAGGCGGGACGTTTTTTGGAAACACAAAGTAAGAGTCCAAACGGAAATATATTTATGACAAGGTATAGTTACTACATTTAAGTAGATATACAAATATGAAATACAATAGAACTATATTCTACTAGCTGACATTCTAGAATAGAATATAGTTATGCAAGGAATTTCGATTCGATAAGAATACGTAAAAGCTCTTTTTCCTGCTTTATCATATTAATTGAGGACCCATAGGGTAATGGTCGAGACGTCGGCCACTACACCAAGGGTTCCAGGATCGATCCCCGGGCATCACAAACATTTGTGTGCATGAACATGTCTGTTAGTAATGGTCTGGTTGTTTCTATGTATAATACATAATGTATTTAAAAAAGTGTATCAAAGTATGTTTCATGTAAGTATGTTTCATCTAGCCCCAATATTAAGCGCCTCGCTTAAGAGGACGCGAGCGATCTTTTCAAACATATCTTCTTCTCGTCACACCATGGCGTTCCGTATATAGTGCGACTAACTAATAATGATCCTATTTTATTTAATTCAAGTGGAAATATGCTGGGAGCTAGATGGCGCTGTATGAATGTCAGTGGATATAGGATAGTTATTTACTAAAGTTCCTACACTTTATTTACTAAGATCTTATAACAGTACTTACAGAAACACCTCACTACTCTTTTCTTAATCAACAGTTGATACAGTCATCGACAAAATGAAAAATTTTTAAACAAGTACTAGAGTAATTTTATATATTTCCGTTTATTTTATATCAGCTACTGTTTTAATATAATTTCCCAAGATTATACAGCGTGATGGGCGGTGAGCCGAACATCGCTGTAGGATATTTTTTGCACAATACGCCACCTGAATCCCTCTCACAATGAAATGAAACAAGGTAGTGATATTTGAATAAACTTAACATACTATTAAAATAAGTATATATATTAGAAATACAAACTTCATATTTATATCTTGTATCCAAGCTAAATTTATGTTTTATGTGGGTATAATATGTGCGTGCAAATAAATTGAACGCCAATCAAAATTAGAGACATAAGACAACGTACCCATTCGAATTAGATTGGCAATGCAGATATAAAATATGCTAGCCACTTTAAAATTGCGAAACTTACTAATATTGGCGTCAACCAGTGTTAACAAATATTCTGCAAAAACAACGACATAGAGGAAAAAATTATAATCTTATCAAAAAGTATAGAAAAATATTAGAATTAAGATAGAAGAACATAATAAAAAAAAGATTCTAAGAACTCTGAAGTCTCAATAAAATATCTGAAAATATAATTTTCTTGTGATATTTCGTAAATGTATTTTACAAATACAACTCGGTAAAAATTTGTATTCAGAAAGATGTGATTTATTTGAAGGTATACGTATCTTTACCGAATCGTAAATCCGAGCCACTCTATTCATTGTCAAACAGATTTCCAGAGGGAATAAAGGGAGAAACGATCGTTTTTGGTGAAAACGCGCTCGACACTGAAAGGAAATATTTATGACACGGTACTGTGGATAGTTCGGAAGTATTTTTAATATTATATGGGACAAGAATTTCGATGTTACAATCAAATTGGTTTGTGGGTAAATTACATAAGGAAATAAATAAACTTAGCACATCTTTTTTGAGATAATGGTCTTTGTTAAAGTTTTATTCAATTCAATGTTCACTTTGATAACATTAAACATTATCTTCAAATATTTCAGAAAGAGTAATAATAAGTTTCGTGTGCTGAGTTGTATAGTTTTTATTATTTCAAATTATTCATTATTCATCACCCATCTAAAGATACGGCACTTCGTGAACCTTGTGTAAAGCTTCTTAGTATTTACGAGAAAACAAACAACCCTCAATGTGAAAAATATCATTAGAAATCATAACCCACATCCAACCACAAACCATTAGTCAGGAGGAAATCAGCTTTTTTCCCGGCAATCGGTCTCAAACCCTCAAGCAAAAAGAAATGACACTTACCCAATCAGTAGCGTGGAAAAGTAGGTATCCCTAAGCGGCTGTCCATTACTATATCGTGAAGAAAATCATCGTTAACTCCTTGACACATACAAAACTTCAGCAAATAAAATAAAAGTAAAAATCACTGTTTTTCGTTTGAGTTAAACGCTAAATAGCTTTTTTTTGATGCAAATTTGTTTGGCAATTTGATGATGTAATAAGGATTATTATTATAAGAGGCATTTTTTTCACGGCAATTGTCACGGGAACAGTTTAAAATATTTTACTTTGCTGTAGAAATTCCTTGAGGACTCTGTGCCATTTGTATTTTTTAGTTAAATTTGTATTCCTCATTATTTTATTCGTTTTTATAAATATGTTATGATGAAATACAAAATTTTTATTTTATTTGGTATAAGGAAAACAAAAAAAAAACAAATATTGATTAAAAAAAACCAATTAAATTTTCCTAAAGTACACGTACGAGCTTCTCTGTGTAAAAGCCGAATTGGCGCCAAAGCGCTTGCAGTAATCCTCTTCTACGCCTAGGAATTGTGAAATGCGAGCGACATGTGACAAACCGGCTTCCCCGCTTTTGTATCGATGAATCCGCAAATATGTATCGGTGTTATCAAAATCCGATCTATTCAATGAATTTTAAAAAAAACGTTTCGAGATAAAGTTAATGCGAGTGTGTATTTATGTCATTACGTATACTTTTGGAGAAAAAAATAAAAGTGGCAAGGGGGTACTTGTGCTTAAGTGATTTCATATGTCTATACAGGAAATATTATTTTGTGTTATTGGATTCCTTGGATTCAATTTTTCTTTCTATTTTTTTTTGGGTCAAGCAGACAACCAATCTGGGATTAAACTTAGATTAACTTTTTTTATTTATGGGCAAACGAGCAAACGGCTCATCTGATGGAAATGACACCGCGCCATGTATATTTGCAATTCCAGAGGGCACTAAGAAACTCTAACTCTGGTACTAAAGGTCTGTAATTGCAATGTTATTTTTTTGTGATTGCAACTCACGTAAATGACAAAATAGACATAGCATCAACTAATTATTGATTGCTCATCGACATAGCTGTACAATCATGGCAGGCGAAAAGAGACTGAGGTTATCAAGCACATTTAATAATTGAATTTTACTTATTGGTGCTTATGGACTTAAATTATCAAAATGGGCAATATTAATATGAACCATCGCTAAGTAATCCGCGGAAATCTCTTGGGAAATCGTAAAAATGGTAACGTGCGTTCATAAAAATATACCAACAAAACGAGCTTCTTTGGTTCTTATTTCAACGCCATAAAGTACTATAGCTATTAGTTTTTTACTTACAGATAATATTTAATGTAAAGCTCCCGTTTTTAAAGAGCCCTTTCTTATATAACTTAAATTAATATACTTACATACTTATTCCGCTGGTTCATTGACCCGAAGTGAATCTTGGCCTCCGAAACAAGTGATCGTCATTTTTCAAAACTGCGCCACTTCCCGCCAGTCATCGACCTGGAGTTAACGCTGATCAGGCTTGACGACGTCCTTCCAGCGGTACCTGGGGCTGCCCATATGGCGCCTAACCGGTTGGCCCAGGTACGCCTTTCGAATTATATATATGCAATTCTGCTTTTTATTTAGCTGTGCTTCAGTAGGTACGAATAGACCAGCTCAACCGGGCTAATACTGTGAGACCATAGGGTCTCACAGCAAATCGACTACTGAACTACTCTTTGCGTTGTGTTTCGCTGAGAGAGTGTGATTACAGAAAGCCCTGGGAAAAAATGTAGGTTTGAAGTAAGTAAAGTATCCATCACTAAAATGTTTAAATATTGACTAGACCGCCAAAAAAGATGGCTGAAAAAACGGATTATAATAGCCAGCAAAGGACTAAACTTTTCTTGTTCATATTTTTACTAGATTATAGAGTAATAAAAATGCCGTCTACCGGGTAAGTAAAACTCTCTTAATTCCCTAACCATATCCCCATTTAATGCCATTTAATGGAATTTAAGAGTTTTTAATATGCGCTATTTTATAGAAATCAATATTATATTTACGAAACATGCTGTATTATAAAGTTTATGATGAAATGGGACAAAGATATGCCAGTACCTTCATTACGCCTACTCAAGAGTAGATTTTGTGGGGGGGGGGGGGATTTAGGCATGACTTGTTGTATTTAAGTTTGTCACTATAATTTTAAATAAGACTTTATTATACTTGTGTTTTGGATGTATTTGATACGTTCTCGCATATAAATATAATAACATCATCATCAGCTCATTAAACGTTCCACCGAGGGGCACGAGCCTACCGTATAGGTGATTAGGCCTTAGTCGTCCACGCGGGCCCAGTGCGGATTGGACGACTTCACACACAACCTTCGAATCTCTTCGCAGGCGTGCATGAAGGTTTCCTCACGATGTTTTCTTCACCGTAAGAGCGTCGGATAACGTACATATATTTTTCGAAAATTCGAAAATACATTGGTACGTGTCGGATTTGAACCTCAGCCCTCCCGGTAGGAAGGCGAAGTCCACACACTGAGCCAACCGACGCTCTATAAATAAATAAAAAATAAAATAATAAATAATTTTATAAATTTAAATACAAAAATTTAAGCTTTTATTTAAACGGTACCTACTTAAATCGTATTCCCTACAGAAAATGTTGAAAAGATATCTCAATTTCATTTAACACTATGTTCCAAGTCAACGAAGCCTAACTAAGTTCCGATGGAACGAACCGTCGGAGATTTCGCCCATTTTTTGCTTTCAAACCCTGAAGAGGTGAAATTAATTAGTCGTTAACCTGAAAGCAAAATTTTTACACTCTAGACGTTAAATGCATTTTGTAAAATTCTAATCGTTCGTTGGATTTCCTGTTAATTCCTCGACCAAAGTCGGCTTTTATTCGGCTCTGCAGGGGTTTACGTTGGTTTTGGCTTTACACGCTAATGTCGCTAATATATATTTAGCCTGTTCTGGAAGGAATAACGTTTAAACCGTGGTTTTGTGTTATTTGATGCACGAATTTCATGCGCTTGGCTAAAATTAGGTTAGGAGATTTATGCAACAAGTTTGTGTGTTGGAACAATGGTGAGTGGAAAATTAGTAATTACTAGAATTTTGTACTGAATATGTCAAAATAAATATGGCGCCAGCAGCATAAACAGGAAATGTTATGGTTTGATTATCTCGTGCTTTTGTGCAATTATAGGTAAAATTAAAGCGATGGTCAAATTATTTATTGAACATGAAAGTGCCAAATAAAAGGAACTAAATGATCAGCCATCTGATTAAACGTTGCGGCACAATTTCACTCAAGAAGTGCCCGCGGCAAATTTCTGCCTCGCAAAATGGGGGAGACCTACGTCCAGCAGTGAACTGCGATAGGATGAAGAGAGAGATTACCTCGTTCGCTAGCAGCTCATCACATGTCATAGTAACAAAGTAGAGTGCGCGTGTTTGTGTGTATTGATTTTGAACCCTTCAGTGACGCATTAAGATCGACATTTCATGTTATACAAATTAAGTTTGACCGTTAAGATCAAAATTTCATGTTATAAATATAACTATACGTATGTGTGTTGCAGCTCGGATATGTTTTGGTTGGCGTTTCTTCGTTATTGTGAATTTTGTTAATTGTTTATCTTTATTAGTCGTTTTGACAGAAAACAACCTGTCTTAGATTTTTGTCTTAGATGAACAGTAGAGTAGACTACGGTCGATTTGTCGTAAATGAGATCGTGGCATTCATTCAAAGAATTGTAAGAGGAAAACGGAAGCCTTTGCAAGCGATTAAAACCTCGTTCACCATTCATGAGGCTTTTGACGACGCGCTTGTATGCGCCGATAATCTAAATAGCAAATGACGTAAGCATCTTGACGACGTTAATTCCCTTTACAAAGCTTAAATCGAAGATTGAGCGGCCATGTCAACGGTTCGTCTTGGTTTTGCTTAGTTTTTTCCTTATCTGAACGTTATCATCGAGTTTGTAGTTTTTATAGTTGATTTAAAATATTAATTAGAAAATAAATCCCATACCAAGTATTTGGTAAAATCTTCTTAATTTAATATAAACATAGAAAAGCATCAAAAATATGGCTATAGAAGACGTGGCATTATACGTATACTACTTAGCTGTTGGTTGAATATGGATTTAAAAAACTCACCGGTGGAATATGGAATAGAAATCGGTAGAATGTGGGGAAAATATTCAAAGTTAGAAAAATAGGTGGTTGAATGTGAAGTACCGCGTTTTGCGCACGCAAAATATATATTGTAATGGAGCTCTTAAAATATGCGTTGAAATTTTTATCACGAAAAAATAACCTACTCGTATTAATTTAATACTTATTAAATACAGACGTAGCTTCACTACGACGCTGTTAAATGAGCATCTTTCAAACTGTCATTGCATATTAGATCGTAAGATAACATGCATAAAGTTCAAAACGCATTAGACATTGTTGGCTTTAGTCTTCGTAGCGGTATCTCTACCTTTTCGTAGCAAAGGCTACGGAGCTAATCTATGAAACAGTGACGTCGAGATCCCGAGATACGTTTTGCACATCGCATATCCCTTGAGTGTTACGCGTCATGACTTAACGAATTTTTTTCATGTCACATGATGGTATTACTGATTAACAAGTAATGTGAATTGGGTCCCACCCTGTTTTCACGCGATGTTTCAAATAAATGCAATTTTGATGGTACCATTAGTGTTTCAATTTATTTGTATTATCCGTCTGATAATATAATTTTCAATTGCTTTTGTTTCAGTTACTATATATTGTAATGTATATTTCCCAGAATTAGATTACGTCTTTGATAATCAGAGCAAGATTATCAATGTCATCAATATACATAGTATATAACGAAGTCGCTTTTTTTGTCCCCATGTCCCTAAATAAATCTTTATAACCATACGAGTATCATACAGGAAGAATATTTGGTAAATATAGTCGTAGATAAAAATACTTTTTTATCTATAGTAAGCAATACACCTACATAGGCTCTCCGATTTACCCGGATAAGACCGTTTGGTTCAAGAAACAAAATGTGCAATATAACGAAAACAATTTCACTTACTATGTCACTTCTGGCTTCCAAGCTCCATAACACTATACCCGTCGCGTTTATTACCAAAAATGCGTTCGGGATCCCGGATCCCGCACCTGACACCGTGCGAATGTACATTTTTCTAATCCCGCAGCTATAGTACGATTCACGGAAGATGACCACAAACGGCAACCTTCTGTACAAGATAATTATTGTAATGAGAGTGAAATAATAGAATTATGAAATAATGAAAAAAGACATGAGCGTAAACAAAATATACATTTTTGCCGTCTCCGTTACCGTTCCACCAGACAAACTAAAAAATGATTTCAGCGCAATGGTCATCTTTCGTGAATCGTACTATATGATACATCGCAGATTATTCCACGGACTGAACGCTGCGGGCTCTGTTCGCCAGTTTACGTCTGACGGCTAGAGAGGGCGCTCGCGGCGTCCCGCCAAATTTTGCCGCCAATTTCGCGCGTGTGTTCGATGTGCGACATTTAAAAAAAGTTTGGTATTTCTCTTTGTGCCAGTTAAAATTAAAATTGCACAGAAAACATTCAAAAGATTTAAGTTTGAAAAAGTGTTTGTGTATTAAAACGCAAATTGTGATTTTCAATTTATAAGTCTATAATTATTGCATAAATAAGTGTTTTGGGGTAAATGAAAAAAAAACTCTTATTCGCGAATATTAAATTAAATACTGACAGTGTAAATAGGGTTTTTACTCTTTCGATATGCTTCTAGCAAGCAGTAGACATTATGCGTTTTAATTAAATGAAAAATAGAGATATTTATGATGTTTACTACTAAACATTTACCAAGTCGGTGCAAGGCTGTGGTTTTGAAATGAATAGATTGGACAATACGTCGAAACACGACAAAGAAGAAGATCACAATGCTAGGGGAAACTGTACAAAACATAACAAAATTTTGGGTGAGTTCTTTAACGAAATAATTGTCTATAGATTATAATATACCCAACCACCATAGATATTAAATTCATTAGGATGTAGGTATGAAGCTGTACTAAGTGTGATTATCTGCTAAAATGGACCACTAATGATTTATCGATAGGCCCTATTTTAAGAAAACGTGTACATTTTATAACTTTCGGTATGAATATACTATATAACTTATTCGTAGTTACTATGTTTGCCACAGATTTCCCAATACAGGAGATGGGACAAGCCGCGTTTAAAGTGCGACAAATGTAAGCTCAACGAGCATACACTGGCTGCCAGTTTACGCTCTGTGAGACGAGTCAAGACTCACGAATATTAGAAAAAATTACCGTATTTTTCCAAAATGCCATCCTGTGCAATTGTAACATGCCATCATCGCAATGAATCAGTAAATTTACCAAGAAAAATAATAACTTTCACAGGTAAGAACGAAAGAAATTGCGACACTGGGACTGCCTATAAACTTGGCGCTCGTCCAGTCTAATTGTATATTCAGATGTCTGTGATGTTTGCTATTGCTTACTACGAAACTGTTTAAATTATTTGAAAATTTTCGAAATGACGTTTCAATTAATATGGATATTCAATAATAACTTTAGAATTTCTATCACTGCAGCGGCATTAAATATTGTTTGAGAATAGCAACAATAACAATATCTTTATTAATTTCTTTATTGGCTAAAATATAGTAACATACAATGTGATCTTAAATTTTAAAAAATGACCTGTCATATTCTCACGTGAACATAGCGACGTGCAAATCAAATTCAGTAATACCTAATTTAGTCAATATTATTTCAAAATTTATAAAATTATGAAATTTTACAACAGAACAAAACATTTGACACAAGTATTTTTTATGTCACAAAGTGAACGGGACGGTTAGTTTGTTCACCTGGTGGAACTACCGTGCCTCCAGATTTCCTTTTAACACCAATGATGTAAAAAGTATGGATTCGTGATATGCTCACAAAACAATCGAAAAAAGTGTTCCGAATGCAGCGACAGCACACATACACATATGTCGAATTTCGGACACATTTACCTAAACAAAAGAGTACAAACTGTACTCTCTTCGGCGGTTCGTTTCTGAGGCACGGATGGCGTATCCACCTTTATATAAACAGAATATCATTGTGTTTTAGAATAGCAATATTTTACACAAGCCAAAATTTTTTTATGTCATAAAGTAAACGGGATGGACAATTTGTCGACCTGGTGGGACTACCGTGCCGCTAGATTTTCTTTAACACTGCATCAGACATGGTTCCGATCAATTTATAATATAAAAAACATAGATTTATCCGTGGTTTGGTACCAATAGCACAAGTCGGCACTGCTTGAAATCATTGATCTGATTGATCTGTTGATGAAATCATTGAAATAAGAAACAATACAAACATAAGGGTATTAAATTACATATCTGTAGAATCCTTAGATAAATAATGAATTAAATAGTCTGAATTATCATCCTCAGCTTATTAAACGTCCCCGCCGAGGGGCAATAGCTTACCCTAAAGGGTGTTTAGGCCTTAGTCGTCCACGCGGGCTCAGTGCAGATTAGCAGACTTCACGGACAACCTTTGAATTTCTCCGCAGGCGTGCGCAGGTTTTCTCACGATACTTTTCTTCACCGTAAGAACGTCGGATAAACGTACATATAATTTCGAAAATTCGAAAAGACATTGGTACGTATCGAGATTTGATCCTGCACCCTCAAGATCGGAAGGCAACAGTCCACACCAATGAGCTACCGACGCTCTATTACTACCAAAAACGTGTCCCGGCAAAATTCTTCCCATCGCGTTGCTTGGTCAGGATTTTCATTCATAATCACGTCGCTCATCACATATCATAACGACAAAGTAGTATGCTTTTGATTCGATTGTGTATCCTTTCAGTGTCGCATTAAAGTAAAAAAAATAATGAATTATTTTATCGGAATTTTTTTGGTTGACATTTCGTTGCAATTGTGCAACTAATTAGTTTAATGTTTATCTAAAGGGTCCCCAAAGATTATATTGCACAAATGTATCACTACCCGACTGCCGAAGGCTGGTTATTTTACCTTCTTATCCAACATTAACTTCTTCCCCTTAATACCCGAAACTAATGTAGCAAATTAAGAGCCGCCGACAACATTAATAGATCTCCGAATCTGGTAGGTAAATGTGGAATTGCTTCGTCCCTTTCTCTCGTAGTAAACTTTTACGTTGTTAAAACGAGATAAGCATAATTTATTTATGAACCAGAACGTGATCATTTTCGCTAAACGGTGCTATTAAATCTCTTTAATATATGACCCAAGTTTATTATTATAGGGGGGATATTTAACACAGATAAGATGACATAGTTTGTGTACTTTAAAACTTAGGCAATAAAATTTAATGGTCGTAATCTTTATGGCGATTACTAGGTCTGCCATGGACAAGCTTAAGAAAATATGGTGGAACCGAAATATCAAGAAAGTCATAAAAATTGGCTTGGTAGAGAACTTATATTCCTCTACGCTGCAAATACGTGAAGGTAAACGCTCACGAAATGTGATGCTGGAAGAGAATCTTGGGGTACCTTGGAATGAATTCCGTACAAACTTCTCCATACTGCAAGAACTCAGCATCAAGCAACATCGTTCTAACAACAAATTCAAATTCTGACCTTTAGACACATATCCCGGCGCGGCGATGAGTCGATCAAGTGCCTCATGGTAAAGGGTAAAGTTAAGGGCACCCGAGCGCAAGGTAGTCTATGAGATGGATGGACCAAATAAAAACAGCTATGGATAGTTCCCTGCACCAAAAAGGCGGCCATCAGAAAAGATGGCGGCGTATTGTTAAGCGAGCCACTATCAGCTGAAATGACGACCACAACCACTCTGTCATGACAGCAACGACGATGAAGAAGAATCTTTATCCATTCGATCCCTTTCTTTATACTATATAAATAACTGTTTACCGCGGTGTTGCCCACATTATAAGATATTCTCCCGCACTAAAATATAACCTTAAATAGTTTCGTTAAGTCACGGGACGGGCGGCTGCCGTCCGGTAAAAACATTGCTTTATTTCCAAAATAAAAAATATTGTCTTCAATAAAAGTAGCCTATGTTTTTCCTTGTTACATCAAATACCTGCCGAAAAGTACCATTCAGAT
Organism: Leucinodes orbonalis; assembly: GCA_019425675.1. NCBI lineage: Eukaryota > Metazoa > Arthropoda > Insecta > Lepidoptera > Crambidae > Leucinodes > Leucinodes orbonalis. The sequence continues at coordinate 23,854 of PQWD01006818.1, read as the reverse complement.
GTTTCAGAGATTACCCGGAATAAATAGACAGATATATTTTTTCAAATTATTAACTTGTTAACTTTTACCATATTCATATACATAAAGAAAAAATAGGTTACTTCAATTTTACAAACAGACAGGCCAATTTTATTTATATGTAATTGATAACGACTCGATATAGTTACATAATTGTGCAAGTGAAGCAACTAATGACTTGTCGCTCATGGGATGGGAGACAAAAAGATTACCTCGACTCCCACTGTGGAAACAAACTTTAACATCCACTAAATACCTCTAGGTAGGTTTTTAATCTTCGTCGCAGGTTTAAATATATTTCTTTTTTTATTTTTAAGTCCTGTAATCGCGCTGTGTACACTATCTCTGAGCTAGGTAACCGTTCAGTGAACTGCTATTATATTAATTTTTCTAAGTTTTACTTTTTATTTTACTCGCTACTGAGTCGTCTAAGTAGGTACCACCGCAGTGCCAGGTATCGTTCCGTAAAAGAGGAGTGTTTTGCATTGCTGTGTTTCGGGATGAGGGCACTGTAGCTAGTAAAATTACTGGGTATAAGAGACCTAACATCAGTCATCTCAGGTATCGGGCGCAGGGCAGTGTTGACGTATAATAATAACCTGCTGTTATAAATTTCCTTTAATACTGTTTCTGTCATGGACCCCGTTCACTTATAACATAAACAATATGGGTTACATGTCAAGACTGTATTTTATTTGTGTACCATAAATAAATGTATTAAAATATGAGGACCTGTGTTAGGTTATGCCTGGGAAAGCCTGTGCTATGAAGTGGGACATTGATGGATGTTATTTTACATAATTATATTAGTATTTATTTATTGAGAGCGTCGGTAGCTCATTGGTGTATACTGTTGCCTTCCGATCTGAAGGGTGCAGGTTCGAATCTCGCCATGCACCAATGTTTTTTAATTTTCAAAATTATATGTACGTTTGTCCGACGCTCTTACGATGAAGGAAAACGTCGTGGGAAAACCTGTTCAAAGGTTGTGCGTGACGTGGGCCCGGGTAGGCCTATACACACTCATCGGAATTTAATTCAGAAATAAGAAAATTTCATTTTTTCTTTTTTATAAATATAGCAATGAATTTTATTATTTTAACATCGTCGGTGGCTCAGTGGTGTGGACTGTCGCCTTCTTACCGGGAGGGCTGAGGTTCAAATCCCGACACATACAAATGTATTTTCGAATTTTCGAAAATATATGTACGCTATCCGACGCTCATACGGTGAAGGAAAACATCGTGAGGAAACCTTCATGCACGCCTGCAAAGAGATTCGAAGGTTGTGTGTGAAGTCGTCCAATCCGCACTGGGCCCGCGTGGACGACTAAGGCCTAATCACCCTATACGGGTAGGCTCGTGCCCCTCGGTGGGGACGTTTAATGAGCTGATGATGAACATAGGAAAATATCAAATTAAAACACCAATTCACAATGAAACAATAGTCATTCAAAATCGAATTGAACTTAATTATTTTAACGATTCCTTTTTTGTTCCAGAATTGGACCTTGACTACCTGGAAAGGGGAGGAGCGGGTACCCTGACAGTGGGAGGGGCTCCCAGCGTGGAGCCAAGCCCTGATAGTCTCGACCTCATCAAAGTGGTGCTACTCGGAGCCCCAGCTGTGGGGAAGACCAGTATTATTCAGGTATACGAAGATAAGATATAGTTTCCATTTCATTGTAATTAAGTTATGACACACATTCCGACTTGCGATTGGTCGCTGGTCAAGGCTAGAAGAAAAAAGCGGAGAAGCCGGGAAGAAACCGTTAAAAGCTGAAGATTGTTATAAATATGATAAATTATTGTGCGTTAATGAGGTTAAGGCAATGTAATGACACAAATGAAGAGGACAGTATAACATTTAGAAAATAAAAAAGGTACACAAGCCCTAAGCGTCGGTGGCTCAATGGTGTGGACTGTCGCCTTCCTACCGGAAGGGCTGTGGTTCAAATTCCGACACGTACCAATGTGTTTTCAAATTTTCGAAAATATATGTACGCTATCCGACGCTTTTACGGTGAAGGAAAACATCGTGAGGAAACCTTCATGCACGCCTGGGAAGAAATTCAAAGGTTGTGCTTGAAGTCGTCCAATCCGCACTGGGCCCGCGTGGACGACTAAGGCCTAATCACACCCTACACGGGTAGGCTCGTGCCCCTCGGTGGGGGCGTTTAATGAGCTGATGATGATGATGATGACACAAGCCCTGTGAAGGACAAACAATACTATGAAACTTGCTATCAACCTATCTAGCTATCAAGAAATCTGGCACCTGAAAACATTGATAATCGCCCTTAAATAAAATAGAAAAGAACAAAACCAAAATGGTACAATACAGAAATTAAAAACTTTTCGGTCATACACTACATCAAAAGATTCTTATGAATATAACACTATATGAGCTAGTCCGACGAATAACGTTCAAGCCGCAGTACCTATACGAATTCAGTAACGAGGGTAATTTGAGAAGGCACCCAATTTGGCCGGCTGTACCCAGTATTGAGTTACTGGATAATTACTTGTCTAATGAGAATAAAAAGGTATATGGTGTTACTTATTACTGGGCAGTAATTGATGGCTGGGTCAAGGGACGGTTGACCCTAAAAAGAGGATTAATTAAAAAAATAACGACTACTACATTTATGATACTAAAAAGGGGCGAATATTTTTGTTAATGTTTATGTGTTTATCACTTTGTTTATTCTTGAAGTAGAAAATATATTTTGTTAAACTTGTAAAGGAAATTGACATTGTCAAAAAGCAATGATGGAAAAAGCATAGTTAACATCATTGCTTTTTGACGCTAATCTATGGTAAAAAGTATAAATGCAGTGACAGCACACATACACATATTTCGTATGAGCGTACATTTACCTAAACAAAGAGCTTACAATTGTGCTCCATTTGGCGGTTCGTTTAGAGGCACGGGTGGCGTATCTATATTTATACAAACAGAATATCATTGGTCAAAAAGTAAAAAGTTGATACGAAAAAATGTCAAATATGGATGTCGACGCCCTAACCATTTAGTTATCCTTCGAAAATCCTCTAGCTGAGATAATTTAGAGATTTAGAATTCTTTTGCTAAACAGACCGATTGGCATCTACCTGGTACCTTTTTTATTCGCGTTAAATATTTATATTTACGCTTCCAAAGTTATCATGCTGTATTACCCGCTCTCGATAGCCATTTTTCTTAGTCACCTCATATGACATTTCGGTTAGGAAAAGGGTCAGCTCCATTGTGAAAAGGCAGTCGCACGGCACATTTTTATCGTTTATTCAAATCAGGCAACGTTTCTTGTACAATATTAAAGGCTCACGAATCAATATTGATATATTACGTTAAAGGTTAGTACTAAAGGTTCTCTGTGTAGTTATTCGTTGATGTTTAAGATGAGAAATGGATGAGCAGTTGCCTTTCTTGATCAGTGATACGCCCGCCTATGACAGGCAGTGTTGCCACTTTAGTTTTAAAAAAAAGGGCTAGATTGAGGATGAAAAGATTTTCTGTTCTAAAAATGCTACAATAATCATGTCATGAAGCCGTGGTACTTGTTAGCATGTCAAAAACTTCATGATTTGGTACTATTTTCAGGACAGTGAAAAAGAGTTAGATTGCCCTTTTCGCGCTAAATCGTTAAAAAAAGAGTTCACATATACTGGAAAATGTTGATGGATACCATATACCGTAAATAAATAAATTACGTTAACACTACCTTGTGCCCCATGACGGCCCATGTGGTAGAATTGGTTGAGATTTCGCTTACACCAAGGGTTCCGGGTTCGATTCCCGGGCAGTTCAAACATTTGTGTGCATTAATATGTCTGTTTGTAACGGTCTGGGTGTGTATAATATGATGTATTTACAAAAAACTGTATTTAAGTATGTTTATTCGTTGTTTAGCACACATAATACAGGCTTAACGCTTTACTTGGGGCTAGATGGGACTGTGTGAATGTCAGTGGATATTCATTTGTGCCCGCCTTCTGAGATAACAGATGCTTGTCCTATTATATATAAAACACTACATTAGTCATCGTGGCCACTTTCCAAAACTCAAGAGGATAGATAAATAGCACGAAATAGTTAAAATATGCCGATCTAATTTACTAGGGCACTTACAGCTATGGTATATCATGCTTGAGTTAGCTATAATTATTTAAAGAAGACAAAAGCACGTTGAACTCCACAATGAAAATAGATAACGATGAGATACAGGACACATTTTTCGTTGATTGGTACAAAACGCAAATAGTTTTATTTCATCGACAAAACACTCAATCCGATTCCAACCTAGCGTATCCAGGCCGATGTTTCCAATTAATCTGGATTCTAAAAAGCTATCAAAACGGTTTTCAATAAAACGAAATATATATACCGGAGCACGAAAATTAATTTACTCTGCACTGCAGATATTATTCTCTTCACGGTCCAATTAACAAGTTTTAAACTGCAAAATGAATGCTTTAATTTGAAAATGCGTAATTCGAGTTTGCATTAATGATTTGTTTGAATGGGTATCAAAAGGTTTGGCAATATACGAATATCTATATTTTAGATTGTAAAAGATTAATTATTTAAATTACTGTTTAACCAAAAGGCTGTCAAATTAATTCCTGTTGCGTTGTATAAAATAAGTGAGCAACTAAATCGCGTAAGATATTCCAGAAGCAGTCTGTGTGACTGGTGGATCCCCTAAGACATTGGAACACCTACTGTTCTGCCTGAAAGGTTCATCTTCGTACGGTTTCCGGTACCTTAATAGAAAGAATTTGAAAGGGCGATCAAAGTCGCCCAATATTGGTCGCATATATTAAAACAATTTTTTTTAGTTAATATTGGTCGCATTATCAATTTTAGTTTAAGCATCCATATCGACTCGATATGAAGAAGAAGTAAGCAACTGAGACTAAGAAAAACCGATAGTTGTAATTACTATGCTAAAGGTCGCTGGGTGGAGGCTGGATGAGATACATAAAATTTCCCGTACACAAATGTTTGTACTGCCCGGGGATCCAACCTTGCACTCTTGGTATAAAAGCCGACATCTCGTCCATTTTGCCAAATGGGTCACCAATCAAATCATCATTATTATAAACCAAATACTTAGGACTACTGTTTTGATGTAAGAGTATGATATTGTAGCATCAAAATTTCATAGCCAAACACTCGATTATAAATTTTAAAAATATTTTATAGGTAATTAAATCCCTTCTTTTTTTATTAAAGTATATCCTCAGTTCGGGCAAGTTCGTTTTGTTTATTGAATGAATATCTTTGGCTTTTTTACATAGAAGGCTTGAAGATAATTTTCTTCCGTGAAATAGACTACATTTTTAAAGATTCCATAGTCAGAAAAGAGAGTTTATTCATTGAAATCGGAATAAGATCAGAATACATGCCTCAAAATAAAATTACTGTTAGAATTTGTTTCCGGAATATCCATCCCATGGGCGTCTTTTACAGTTATAATAAAATTGAGTGCCGAATATTTGCTTTAATAATGATATTGCGCGAACTTAATAATTTTGTCTTGGCTTGGATTATTTTGGCAACGCTTTGTAGGTTGTATATTCAGGAGTCAACTAAAATAAAATTTTAAGATATTAAAAAAAGTATAGAGACGTTCACAGTTCCAAATGACGCAATGAGGTACGCTGGGAATAATACAATGGATAAAATCACCACTAAACAAATCAGCCTATAATGTTCCACTGCAGACGCCAGGCTTTCTTATACACCATAACTATGACAATAGATATGGGATATCATAGTATAGTAGTCGAGACAAACGTTTAAAAGTACAATACGCTCCAAATATATATATTTTTTTGTATTTCTTTATGATTAGTAAACTCCATCCTATATTTGTATCTAAAACATAACCATGGTTCCGTTCAGTTCTGAAAATATTATTTCTAAAACTATAAACAGGCTTTAAACAGCAAAGAGTCTAATTGAAATGAAAACCATCATGGACAGCGTTTGAGCAAAGCTATCACACGTATTGTTTTTAAAATGCATTACGAGGCAATTTTCGATAAGTTTTAACACAGGTGTATATTTAATATAAAAATTCCAATACTTCATGGTGATATAGCATCTACCATGTTTAACGCAAAGAAGAAAACATAGGCAAATAAAAAATGGTTGATAGTCATGCTGAGTCACAGTTCCTATGGGAAATCAGGGGATAGATGGTTGAATCCAATCCAATCCTTACTTAGCAGTTTACAAATAGCAACTGGTATTGCATTCCTCCCTGCCTCCCTCCCTCCTCATTTAATATCAAAAAAAATTAAAAGAGTAGCCTGCGACGAAAAAAAACATAAATGGTTATTTTACTGAGCCATAAAATATTATGGTTTCATACGAAGAACAAATTTTAAATTCATGAAAATTTCTTTACCATTATTTAGAAGAGCTAAAGAGAAGGTACCGTTCCTTTCTGTATATCCGATAGGGCAGTGATGTGACTAATTTATTCATAGAACTCTAGGAGGTCCCACAGGCGGGATTGCAATTACACGCGTGTAGGATATTCACATTTGCAATTAGAATACCTCTTTGACAAAACTGGTGTTAAATTGTAAATGATGCTTTTGGGTGTCACTGTGAAAACGATTTCTTTCCAATCAATTCTAATAATACTTTTCTTTTTGTTCAGAGGGCCTCTATAAATATATTATTATTTTTCTTTACAAATTCGTAAATAAATAAGTGAATGGTATGTGATATATAAAAAAATATAATTTAATTAAATTGAGTAGACTAACGTTTTTATGAATACATTTCATTTAAGCTCGCAATACTAATTATTATAAGCCAGCTAAACTTTTACTCTAGGTGTTAATTAGCACCTACCTTTGTCGTATTCATGGAAGCTTTTAAACTTTGTACATTATAATTAGATTCAATTTGGACTTTCATTTGAGTTTAACTTTGATAACGTTTAAAATAATAATTTGAAGTTACATGATTACGTTTTGAAGTTAAGGAATGTGGTAATAAAACTTACTGGATATAAAACTTTGGTAGCATTTTTTTTTAATCATGGTTATTGATAACATGACTACTGGCGTTTATCAAAGCCTGGAAGGAAGGTTCTGCTTTTTCAAAAATCTTTTGTTTTGACTCATTATTTAGGTACTCCATCGTATGTCTTATATAATAATATCTTGTTTGTTGCAGCAATTCGTTTGGAGCGACTTCTCCGAGGACTACGTGCCAACAGACCGCAAGCACACGTTCTACCCTTCGGTGATCATCAACGAACACCTATACGAAGTCAAGATCACTGATGTCCCAGTCATTCCCTACTTCCCCATCAACTCTTACTACGAATGGGCTCACTACCGTTTCTATGGTCTTCGAAATGCCACAGCGTATATTTTAGTTTTCGACTTGTCCAATGTTGAGACTTTTCAATACATCCGCACGCTGAGAGATCAAATGGTCGAGAGTCGGGATATGAGGAACGTGCCAGTATTAGTAGTAGGTAACAAGCAGGATCTCCTCTGCAGCACCACTCCTTCTGCCGCTAGCGGTCTTCAGCAGTTGGCAATAGCAGAGAGTGCATGCGGGGACTCTAGAGAAAAACGACGGAATATAGTGAACCTAGTTCGTAAGCATTGGAAGTGTGGATATGTTGAGTGTTCGGCAAAATACAATTGGCGAGTGATAGCTGTGTTCAAGGAGCTTATGGAGATGATTGATGCCCTCGAATGGAGCGGAGGAGCCAGGAATGCAGAACCACCGCCAGATTCCTCCGCTGGAGGAGGAGGTGCCACTAACGAAAATCGTTGTGTGGTTGCCTAGTAGTCAATATAGATATGGATGCCGTTACCTGTATGTATCTTCACAAATGTAAACAAAATTTAACGCACGTTCTTAATTTACTCGTAAATTCATAATAAATATAACTTTGATAAAGATTATACAAAATCCTGAAATTTTTTTAAGATAATTTAGTTTTGAAGTCGCCGATTTAATTGATAGTACTTTTAAAAAGGTATTTTTCAGCGAACTTTTTTAATTTAATCTAACCAGTTCTGTCACAAGATATGACCTAAAAACTCTTTCAAGAATTGTGTTCACGAGTTTGAAAATTTGTAAAACTAGTTTAGTGCTGCAGCTTTGGAAAGTGTTCTGTAAGTTAATTTTTGGAATTGTCAAACTTCGCCAAGCTTGTAATTTCGAAACTGTCCCACAAGTTCGGCGTTGTGGCTCCCCTCAATTAGCCATCCTTCATTTTATGAAGACAAAGGCGAGAGTTTAGTTAAGAAAAATCTAGTTTACGAACTTCATTCAAGTTTTAAGCAATAAGTTGAAACCGTGAAATGTAAACTGTAGATGTGGTTATATTATTTTAAAATATTAAGAAAAAAATACTTGTCCCTTGTCAAAAATAATGCAGTATAATGTTTGAATAGTGACTGATGGTTATATGAATAATATCAAGATTGTACCACTCAAAATAAACTTTAAAAAAAATAATTTATTAATTTAAAACTATAAAAATCCTAAGTTATAATCTTGAGGTATTCCAGTTATTTTATCTTTGCCACTGAAATTTCTAATGGCAGTTTCGAATTGCCGAATTAAAATAGGCAGTAAATTCATTAGATGCTCCTTCCGCTCAAATGAGCGAAGCTGAAAAAATCGTTGTAGTCAGAAATCATTATCGATGTCGTGAAGTAAACTATACATCTTAAAGAAAGCGTAAGTCCTACGACCTGTGTCACACAGCATTGTTTAAAACTTACTCATATGTATATTTTTATCTGTGCTATAATTGAATTTCTTAGTTTTTTAATCTCAGTAAATCTTATTTCTCTTTTTTTAAAGATACAGCTAACACAATGGTTCATAATATCACGACTCCATTTAAGATGTCATTACTTGAAATATAAAAAATAATCGATTTACCAAAAATATGTATTGCTTTCGAGTTACAAATATTGTATAGTGAGTATATCTCTACGTCATATAAATATTAAAAAAAAACTTTTTAAAAGGTAAAAGCAATATAACCTTAACTGTTGTTGTTCTAATTTCTGTTTGTTCTAATTTTAATTTATACTATCGGGATAAATACAATCGTCTCGATTAATTATAGGGACTATCCCAAATTTTCCAATGTCGTCCTCAAATGTGTATGACTCGAATACGTATTCTTCCTCTAACAATATTGTAAGCTTTAAATTTTAACCTTTTGGATGAATGTTTCTATTCATTTCCAGGGTACTTTTACACTTTTCTACTGTATAGTAATATTTTTTCAGTCAGTCAATTCCTGATTTTAATTATATTTGTTTAATACAAGTTACGAATACTTTTTTTAATTCGGAACCTTACTTAAGAAAGTAAGGCTCATGCAATAAATAAATAAAATTTTAACCAATAATTTTCAGTCTGCTTCGTCTTGTGTTGAAGAAAATAACTGTTTGAAAAAATTGTTACAACAAATCTGTAACTGAAATTTGTAAATACCTATACTCCAGTATGTATGTATCATAAATGTTTAGGAATTGGATTTAGTGATTTTATTTCTCAAATAACATTGCCGTTAAAATAGTTTATGTGGTTGTAATGCTGGGGCCACACTAACTGGAAATGCCATTAATTATTGCGACAGTGGGCGTTAGACGTGAGTGTGGCCACAGCAAAATAGCAAATGATAACCCCATTTGAAAATTGGCCAAATTTTTGGGTCAATTACTAGGTGTTGTGCTTTTTGTTTCTATGAGCATTTTCTATGCGTGTTAAACTTTATAAGCTTTTTTAAAATAAAAAAATAATGCCAATTTTTTTCATAACACAGCCAATTTTATTTTCCATGATTATTATTAATTGTATCCTATTCGAGCCATTTTTGTAAGCGCCAAGTTCTAATGAAAACAAATTGCGCATAAAATATTATTTATAAGTACAGTATAAATTAATGCTATTCAATTTATAAATGTCGTTTATTACAGCTTTTATGGAAATGTTATGGTTTGGGTATAGGACATAAATAAACTACCTTTAAGAGAGAATAAATATTCGCAATCTATAAACTAAATATAGCTAATAAAATGTACAAAGTAAATGTGTAGTTTAAACAATAGAAACTATTTTCGAGCTTCATATAATTATAGTTATGTTTTTGATTGACGACCCATTTGGTGTTGCGGTTGAGAGGTCGACTGCAACACCAAGGGTTCCGGGTTCGATCTTAGGGCAGCACAAACATTTGTGTGCATGAACATGTCTGTTTGTAATGGTCTGGGTGTTTTATATATATATATATATATATATATATATATATATATATATATGTTTATCCGTTGTTTAGTACCATAATACAGGCTTCACGCTGGCTTAACTTGGGGCTACATGTCGCTGTGTTAATGTCAGTGGATATTTATTTATTTAGTGTGTACTGTTACAATTGTTTCATAAATGTATATTTTGTTTTTTGCTATATTAAAACTAGTTACGTTAGAGTGGCCAAATGTGTACGTAACAGTGCGAATACTGTATGTTAATACAACCTTGGTAAACCATTGTTATACAAATGTTACACGGTGCAATAAAACGTTGTGAACAATTTTATCTCTTGTTTTATTAAACATATTTTTTTATGACATGAAATCAACAGGACGGTCAGGACGCTCACCTGATGGTAGGTGACACGCCTGACCGTGATAGAGCGGCATGGACAGAGACCAAGGATCATAAATGTTAAGGAGTTGGATTTAGTATGTTGTATCATCCAGTACAAAACTACATATTTCGATAATTTAACAATTTGCAAATAGTGCTTCCTAAAAGAACTGTCATTCATGATTTCATATAAAATATATTTTTTAAACAACAAAAAATGACAGACAGGATAAAAAAGAAATGAAGTTTAAAAAACAAGTGCAATTACTTTTATCTAGGATTTGTTTGGTTAAAACTTTGAAAAATATTCGAGTGATCTCTCCAAAGAAAGGTTTCTAATCTGAAATACTCGAGTGCAAAGTTCCAGGATCAAATAGCACTCGACGCGGCTTCAGCTTACAAGTATCTTCGGATTCGTGGCTTTGGTTTCTAAGCTTTAACTTTATATAAATAGAGTATAATATTGGTTATATTTTCTTTAACAATAAATACGTGCACTCGACTAAGTTACCGAAGTTGCAAACTTGGAAATCTCTTTGTTTAGAAATGTTTTCTTTATTTTAGTTTCAAATCTGGTTTGGTGTTCACCATTTACTTATATTGTTGTGCAGTGTGGTATTTTGAAGGGGTGGCTTAGAATTCGATAATTGAAAATATTAGAAACCCACGATTTTCCAGTTTGTTAAATAACGAGACGCATATATTTAATTCGTTAGTTTAAGAGACGATACGCAATTTTAATCTCTTAGAACTGGCCGAAATAAATTGTAATTAAATTAACAGGGCGGTTATCGCAATCTCTTAAACCAGTATTAATATATTGATACGTCAGAATAATCGTACAACACAAGACGATGTAATATTCGTGTAACACTGTTTTAAGAGATGGCGGTAACACCCCAGATACTTTTGAATCGCCATCATGAAAAATCAATAGTCTACCTTCTGTTAGATTCTTGTTAGGAAAGCTTGCAATAAATCAACTTTTTTTTCTAATTGTCTCTTGCCATTAAACATAATTATTTTGTATTTGATATAAAGGCAAACGAGGGACTATTCAACTAATGTTATGCGATATTGCCAATCAACGCCTCCATGAGTTGACAAGGGTGGTCACTCCGAAGAAGAAACGAGTGTGTCACCGACATTAAAATAGAAAATGAAAAAGGGCTTAGGGATATTTTTGCCTCAAATTGGTCGCGAAGAATGGCCCCGATATTAAAACTTTTATGGTTCGCGAGGGGGGCTACCGCCTTCTCTTAAAACAGTATTACTCTATTGATTAGTTAGCATTTTTGTATATAATAGAATGGAATTAATATTATTGTATTTCTGTTTAAAAGATGATGGCAAGCCCTCAGAGGGGATTACTGCAATCTCTTCAAACAGTATTGTTATAATGAAAAGTCACCATTTTTGTACCAGAAAAGACGAAGTAATATTATTGTAACACTGTTTGAAGAGATGGCGGTAACCCCCCTGGGCATGTTTCAATACTGTTAAGGGAGAGGTCACTGTTAATAGTACGATTATTATTGTTGTATTGAGTTACTTTAGATAGTATCTATACTACTATGTGTAAGCTTGAAGTAGGTTGTGATTCACTATTATTAAAGGAAGGATCACTATCAAGGTATTTAGTAGTATTGCGGTGTTGAAAAAATATCGCAATAAAACCTTTTAATTTTAAAATATAAATAATAAGCTCTCATTGTGACAAGTAATAGTACCGACAATGCACTGAACAGCTAGAAGAAAAGAAAGGCATGCTGGTACTTTAAAATAAATTGTGGTTAGAAATGGCAGTTTTGCAATTTTTATTCGTTCAATTTGAAAGAGGAAACGTTTCGAGATAAAAGCTTCCCCCATGTTAATTGCATTCATTCCATTATACGTCACTCGAAACAATTTAATATTCAAAAGGTTCCGTCCTTATAAGATATTCAAGTTGAACACCATTATGGGAAGCGAGAGCTTTTAAATTTCCGATCCGAGAGCCCATCTCTGTTAAAGCGTCGGATTGCAAGCTCCGGCACGTAGTTCTTTTGTGAGCCTAAAGCTGGGGACTTTTTACATTATTGTATTTATATAAAAAGAACAAACATTGAATGAAGCCATATTGATCTGCAAAAATGTTTTTCTTGTATTTATTTATCTATACATACAAAAAAAACAATAACTTATTTTTACATCAACTGTTCTGAACTAATACGAAACTGGAAAACCGAAATTACATGCAGAGAAAGTTTGAACATATAAAAACATATTCGTAAAACAATCTAGTCAAAAGTAGTTAATTGAACTTTTATATACGTAGTATTATAGTAGTTAATTGTATTTTGACGACCCATTTGGTGTTGCGGTTGAGAGGTCGGCCGCAACACCAAGGGTTCCGGGTTCGATCCCCGGGCAGTACAAACATTTGTGTGCATGAACATGTCTGTTTGTAATGGTCTGGGTGTTTTCTATGTATAATACATATTATTTAGTATTTACAAATATATATATATATATATATATATATATATATATATATATATATATATATATATATATATATATATATATGTTTATCCGTTGTTTAGTACCCAGAATACAGGCTTAACGCTTAACTTGGGACTAGATGGCGCTGTGTGAATGTCAGTAGATATTTATTAAATTCACATTAAAGTGACGTAAAATTCCCTAGAAAATAAATAGCGAAAATTTTACCAAAACCTTCATGATACTGCTTTCAGTATCACTTTATCACCGTTAAGGATAATCATTATGTTTGCATGTAGCAAAAAGCTTTTATGTTTTTAGGTGATTGATGTTGACTGTCACAGAATTTGCCGATATGAGACCCCTGGGATATTCTCGAGGTATTGACGTAAGATTTCTGAACAGGCACCTCAATTCTCACTTATCTCATACTTTGTAAATGTCATCTTACGCTATTATAATCCGAAGTCCTACTAGGCCAAGGGTTGACGGGCAAATAAATACTGAATACCTATGCTATGGTAAGAGCTGGCGCAAAAGAAGGGAGACCTATGTCCAGCATTGGACTGCTATAGTTTGCAAAGAAGGATATAGATAACCTAAAGTATATTTTGCATATCGAAACTTTTTTAATAAATTTTATTGTGGAATCCATACTTGTGCTGTAAGAAACAATATTGTCTAACTATCAGGTTCGCTGTCCATGTCAATTTTCATGTTTTCGAACTGTCTTCTGCTGTTGCCGCAGATGGCCTTTACAGCTTCACCGGGCAGGCGAGCGCAGATGGCTATTAGCCAGGTTGTGTCTAAAGCATATTTTAAAAAGTATTATTTATACTTATAGGCAACACTGACCCTATTAATAATACTTTTTAATAGAAGTGTCATGCTTTCCACACATAAAACATTTAATGTTTAGTATCATGTTCATCGTGTTTAAAGCCTTGGATGTAATCAATCCACATTAGCATATGAAAGCTGAACCCTTTATTCAAATTTCATGATAATGAGTACACTAAGCCGTCCTCTCCTTTGGAACCGTTTTTATTAAGTAATCTTAAATTGTCGCGGCCCATTTTAGATGGGGGGTCGTTATAGACTGAGAGATATAAAATCCTTAATAGGGTACACAAGTAAAACCTTGAACAAGATTATTTAATTATTTATATACACACAAACATGACAATAAAAATACAGATGGAAAAATTAGTACAAAGGCACAGCATATTTATTGCATGATGAAATTTATTTCCAGATGGCCGAAACAAAAGGAAAGAAAGTAAGAATTAAGATTAATGCAATAATAAAGGGTACCTACGTAGCAAGTTTTTCGGATTGGGCCCGCGTAGTGGGTTATAGCCCAATCTCTCCATAGCTACGCTGTGCGGGGAAGCCTGTGCCCTGCAGTGGACCGTTATAGGCTGACGATGATAATTACGTACTAAATAAGCGATTAAATCACTTTTATAGCTATTTTTCACAATTTTTACGAATTTCAGTGCCAACGTCATCAGCTCATAAACAGCACGAGCCTACCATAAGCCACCGACGCTCTTGATGCTTTAATAATTCAAAATACACAAAATTAAATATACTTCTTTACAAATTCTGTTATAGTATTATAGGTAGAAGTACATACAAATCTCTACACTTGACGGATGCTCGCTTTATCTGCATTTCCATAGTGCAGTCAGAGCGGGCATCCATTCAGTGAACATATTGCTGCGAGCATTGTACTGTATATAGTAGTGTACATATATATACTGCCTGAAAGCGTTGGAACATGAGGGCTTACCGCCTTTTTTCAAAACAGTATTATTATAATGATACATCAGCTTTTTCAATATTCGCCTTTACTAGTACCAAAAAGCTGATCATCATCAGCTCATTAAACGTCCCCACCGAGGGCACGAGCCTACTCGTATAGGGTGATTAGGCCATAGTCGTCCACGCGGGCCCAGTGCGAGTTGGACGACTTCACGCACCTTTGAATCTCTTCGCAGGCGGGCGCAGGTTTCCTCACGATGTTTTCCTTCCCCGTAAGAGCGTCGGATAACGTACATATATTTTTCAAAAATTCGAAAACTTTACTACTTTTCATAATATTAAGCTTATAATAATGTATTTTATGGTTTACGAGTTACTTAGGGTGTGGCCGTTTTAAAATATGGCACAAAATACTAAACAAAAACTGTTGTTGGCTAAGCATTAAAAACATTAAATTATGTATCTCTATAGCGTTCATAAAGGTATATCTGTATATATTAATGAAATTGAAATGTCTGTTTTTAATATTGATATAATCATTATATTCTTCATTCATTACAATTATATATTTATACCTATACCAACATAACATACGCCAAAATAACAATTTTTTTGTCCGTCTGTGTCTGTTTGTTCCGGGTCATCTCTGAAATGGCTGGACAGATTTGGATGGGACTTTTTGGCAGGTAGCTGATGTTATGAGTAAAAATAAGGCTACTTATATTTTGGATATATTTAAAAATTACATTAATTCATGAAATATTTAATATTAATGGAAATATGGATTCTTCTAATGCACGTATAATGTCAAATAAGATAAAATGTTACGGTGCCGATAAACACTGATCACGTTATATCGGAAGTATTATCCCGAAGCAATATCCATTACTCTTTAATACGGCATTTGATGTCATGTTCTATTACAGGAATTCTCTTTATGCGGGTCAAATTATATTATAATCTACCTGATATTATGTTATTTCTAGTAATGGCTTTGACCTTTTGGAGTATTTCGTTTACTAGGTAAAGTTCATTATTCATAGTAATTTTCGTCTATGTAGACACCTCTATTTTATTTCATTATAATTCTCTCCATAATCGTCCAACTGTGGAATGTGTATATGAGACACAATAAGGATGATGATTTTTTTTCCTTCACGAATGTATAGGCCTTATTCCTTCCTCTTATATTTATTTAACAATTTATGCACACACAGAAAAGACAAAACACAATAAACATGGAAAAGTACGTACAAAGGCACAGCTTATTTCACAATGAAATTTCTTCCAGCTGGCCAAAACAAAAGGAAACCAAGTAAGTAAAGTAGGCAAGTGTGTACTAATAATAAATTAAAAATACACATATATGAAATATATATATTTAATTATGGATAAATACATAACTTATAAAAAAATATATAAGCACCCTAAATTATATTAATTCATATAGACATATAAATAAATGATAAATTTACATGTAGAAAAATATGACAATATACATAAATTTAAATAGAAGAAAGATAGAAGTCTTTAACTCGTCTCTTAAACAAGGAGACACTTGCACTATCGCGAATTGAAGAAGGCAGAGAATTCCACAGTCTGACTGCATGAACAGAGAAAGAATACGAGAAGAAATCAGACTTATGTGCTGGAAATTTAAGAAGAGACCTTAAGTGGGACCTACAAGGAACATCAGGTTGGTGTACAAAAGAAAAACGATTCCTTAGATAGGAGGGATAAGTAGGTTAGAGAGGACATTATATAGAAAGCAAAGAATTCGGGTATTCCTACGTTGACGCATTGGGAGCCATTTAAGTTCAGCTCGATAATGTGAAACATGGTCATATTTCTTTAGGCCATAAATGAACCGGATAGATAAATTTTGCAAACGCTCAAGTTTGGTCAATTGTTCCTCAGTAGCATCAAGGCAACAGACATCAGCATAATCTAATAAGGGTTGTATAAGGGACTGGGCTAAAGCTATTCTAGTAACCGTAGTTAAAAGCTCTGGAGACACTTCAAAGAATGAAAAGTGTAGAATACTTTACGACTGATTTCCTTAATATAAGAACTCCAGTCAAGATGTGATTCAAATATTACTCCCAAATTTTTAGCAGACTCAGTATATGGTATTGGCACCCCATTAAATGTCACAGGAGAAATAGACGAAATATCTAAAGTGTTACACATGCGCTTACTGCCAATAATCATCGCCTGTGACTTGATTGGATTTACAAGTAACCCAAATGACCGAGCCCAATCACTTACACGACTCAAATCTTCGTTGATGGCTGCTATGGCTATCTCAGTATCAGCTACAGAAAAGTGACGATAGATCTGCAAATTGTCCGCGTAAAGGTGGAAATTGGAACGAAGAAGACGGGTGACAGAGTTAATGAAGACAGAAAAGAGCAAAGGAGAAAGTACACCACCCTGGGGAACACCCGCACTAAGCTTACACCAATCAGATGAAGACTTATCAAGACGAACATGCTGCGAGCGATCCCGAAGGTACGAACTGAACCAGGCCAGAGAAGCAGAAGAGAAACAAAACGACTTTAGAATACCAATAAGTATATCGAAGTCTACCGAATTAAAAGCATTACTAAAATCAAGCAAAACCAGTACAGTCAGAGGTTTATCTTCCATAGCCCAGCGGATATCATCAGTAACATTTAATAAGGCAGAAACTGTACTGTGACCCGCACGGAAACCAGACTGGAATGGACTAAGAAGGTTTTGGAAAGTAGAAAAGAAGAGAGCTGCCTGTGAACAATGTGCTCAAGAACTTTTGAAAGGATGGTAAAATTGAAATTGGTCGGAAGTTCGAAGGAAGTAAGGGACTAGCAACTTTAGGCAGAGGAATCACATCGACCTCACACATCACCTCTTTTGTGCAGCGACGCATTTGGCAATGCATAAGATATCCTTATTGAGTGTACCAAAGAACATAATTAGAAAATATATATAGCATTCCTCATTAGCTCATAAGCGAAGGGCTCGAGTGTACCCGTAAAGGGTGTATAGGCTTCAGTCGTCCACGCGGGCCCAGTGCGGATTGAGAATCT
Organism: Leucinodes orbonalis; assembly: GCA_019425675.1. NCBI lineage: Eukaryota > Metazoa > Arthropoda > Insecta > Lepidoptera > Crambidae > Leucinodes > Leucinodes orbonalis. The sequence goes on along the minus strand of PQWD01006818.1, from coordinate 5,861 downwards.
TTAAATCTCTTCGTAGGTTACCGCTCACATTATCCTTACTTAACTAAGAAAAAACGCAACAGTTAATTTCAATTTGCGTTATTCCCATGATACTCGAATCCACGACCCTTCAGTCAAGCGACGAACTTAACTCGATAATTAAAAGCACTAATCCACAGACTCAGTCGCCTTTCTTTTAAGAGATACAAAAAGAAATCGTTATGCCTAGAGTTAGGTATATTTGAATTTGCCCAAGATTTATAAAATATGAGTTTAGTTTGAAATGACGACGTTCGCTTCACAGAACCATTAAGCGAAAAAAATCTAAATGAGAGAACAATATACTTTTATAATTGGCTATCAAAAAACCGCTCTCGCGCGCCCCTGAGCTCATAATGTTTTTATATTCAATACCCTCGATCTTGACATAATTTTGCTCTAAGTCTAGCGAATCAGTATGGGTTAAGTGAGTATCGGAAGCGATTTCTTTGTATTTCTTTTTAAATATTTATTATTGAATTACATAGACATTTTCAACAAAAGGAGATTTATAATCTTATGCATTTATTTTAATCTCTATGCGTAAAAACGTATTTTTTACACATTATCATCATAATAATATGTTTAACAGTCCACTCCAGGGCATAGACCTTTCCAGAAATATTGTAAACCAATCAGAGCAATAAATAATACACATATGAATTCACGGGGAAAATATTGGAACATTGTTCGAAACCGCGGGCACCAAGATAGTTAAAATAATAAATATATTTCTTCTGAAACCATTGCGTATTAAGTGTCATTATAATTATGATATATTAAACACAAATAAATGATTTTTAACGCCATGTTGCCCCTGCTCAGCGGGATCTCTCATTTTAGGCAAACTATAACTTGGACCACAAACTAACCTCTAATGCCGCAGGGTTGGTGTTATTGGCAATATCGTGTAGACCAGCATCTACCAAGATTACCTACTCAGACTATGTCTAATAAACAACCCTGACATAGTCAGATAACTGAAGTTATGTTTGTCTACATAGCTATATATTATATCGGTATGAATAAGCCCATACTTTTAGATTTACCTTTTTATGGTTTCTGAGTCTATCCTCAACATTATATTATATGTTCCACCCACCAAGGGGCACGATCCTCTACGACGACTCTTCTTAGGTTGTGTGTGAAGTCGTCCAATCCGCACTGGGCCCGCGTGGACGACTAAGGCCTAATCACCCAATACGGGAAGGCTCGTGCCCCTCGGTGGGGACGTTTAATGAGCTGATGATGATGATGATGAATATTATTGTAATACTGTTTTAAGAGATGGTGGTAAACCCCCTGGTGACCTTTAGTAGAACGTTATACATTTTCTGGTTTATTGAATGATCCAATTACAAGTCATTGTAATTACATTTCACAATAATTTCGTGAATCATCTGTTCGAACGTACATGTTATTAAGTAGTTGTTTAAATATTAATACAATTTCTTAATCATTTATATTACAAGATAATTACCAGTCTTATTAAGTTCTTCTATAGAAGGTGATCAGTAGTAAAATCTGGTTAATTAAAATTAATTACAGCCAATCTCGCCCGGGCCTTCCGTCTTAATTCCAATGAAATCTTACCTTGCAAGACGTTTTACGTGACACCATCTCACAAAATGGCGCGGGGTGGTATGTCAAATATTTTTATGACTCTGTACAAAATTTAGAGGCATATTTTTCTTATGCCAGCTGAATTAATGTTTTCCTTTTCTCGTCTTGACATTTTTAAGCAACACGACATTTGATGTTTTAATTTATTTTGTACACGATTGAGCAAACAACGCTGAATGGTGTGGTCTAAATAAATAAAATAACTAATGTTAAGCCGTCTACCTAAAACATAACTTCAGTTGTACCTATACACAATTCCCAGTAGAGTTTGACATTGAACAGCCGTGCGGGTGCTAGCAGCCTAACAATCTAGGATTTGATTGAATTTCCCGGAACCGACTACAGGCCGATCCAATACCAACATCAATCGGTACGTACGATTGGATCCGAGAGTGCTTTTGTGACGATATCAAGTGTTCACGATTTACGTTGTAGTATACATAACAGTTCAGGCATCTACCTGGAAAGGTAGAAGTCGTTTATTCAATTTAGACTCACAAACTCGTATGCTACACAAGTTTTACTATTGTAAATAATTTACAAAAATATCAGTGTACTGTAGTTGGTAAGCTACGTCATGTCCTAACGTCAATGATTCCGCAATGTTTAAAGACAAAAAGACTTTGAGCAATGCGTCCTACCCGTGCTAACATTTGTAAGCAATACAACACAGACAGAGAGTTGAGACATGGATACTGAGTGCGGGATTGGTTCACAAGTTCAAAGTCACTCAACGCGCAATGGAGGCGCGAGCTGTGTTGGTGTCTCACATAGGGATGAGATCAGAGATGATTAATCCGTCAGAGAACTTAAGTTACCCGCCGGATCAGCAAGTTGAAGTGGCATTGGGCTGGACACGTATGTCGCAGAACCGATGGCTGTTAGAGCAGACGAGTTCTGGAGTGGCTTCATGAGAAAAGCGGAGGACCGGAATATCTGGCGCAAAATGGGGGATATACTACATAATATGTACACTTAAAGTATTGACGTCGGTATAGCAAACAAATTTTGTTAATACATATTTGTAGTACAGATTGTAACAATATTCAGTGTTATGAATAATTCATGCTTATTTTGTTTCACTATATTTTCATATAAGCTAATTACTATATTTTCATACATGAATGCATATGATATGGTAATGTATATAAATAAAATTTGTTTTACTTATAATACTTTAGGTAATATTCCCAGAAGAAGCAGTCTGAAATTCAATGTGCAACAACATGGCTCTATGAAAACGGTACGTAGAATGTTTTGAGGCGCTTTGTAGGAAACTTCAACATAACTGCAGTGCTTGGATAATGTTGGTGCTTCCAACGTTTTGCACTGCATAATATTAATCTCATTTGAGCTGTAAATACTCGCGCATATTTGCATAGCTTAGTGGTCTGTGGGTTGAGATTTTAGACCTAACGTTGTTAAGTAAAACACACTGATTGCCACTGTTCACTTCAGACGTCGCAGTCTTCATTTATAATTATCAATAACCAGTCCATAACGTTCCGCTGCAAAACATAGGCCTTACCAATCCGCATGACAGGATTGATGAAACATCCTGTAGGCTAATGATAAAAAAATCGCGTATCACATCAAACAAACAACTGTTTATTTAAAAATTGGTCGTCGATGGCTCATTGGTGTGGACTGTTGCCTTCCGATCTGGAGGGCGCAGGTTCAAAACGTGCCACGCACCAATGTCTTCGATTTTTTGAAATTACATGTACGGTATCCGCTCTTACGGTGAAGGAAAACATCGTGAGGAAACCTGCGCTTGCGAAGAGATTTAAAGTTTGTGCGTAAAGTCGGGAAATCCTCTTTGGGCCCGGTATGGACGATTAATAAGTTGGTGATGATGATGATTGGTCTGATTGTTTGCTAAATGGCGCTGTATAAATGTGAGTAAATATTTATATTATTATTTTGTCCAGCAGTACACTGCGAAAGGTTGACGAATCGGTAAATATGAAATACACATATAGCAATAATATTGGCATAGCAAACTCAAGCAACTCATTTAATATTTACTCGACGCTCGCTGCACTGCATCAAACCGCAGAGTCAATTCATATGTTATATTCAATATTTGCAATATGCGCAAATGAACCACTTCCATATGAGGCTTTGAATATAAAAATAGAATATAAGCTACAAAAAATATGTTTCTACAAATGAAAATCATTTTGTTGAAAAATATCAAATATTGAAATCACGGGGTATAAGAGACCTAACATCTGTTGTCTCGGGTGTCGGGCGCAATGCGGCATTGATGGAAATAATAACTGTTTATCAGTTGTTGATCTCCTTTAATGCCGCTCGGTCATAACTGAGCCTCCTGACCGTTTTGTTCATTACGTAACATAAAATCTCAAAATATCATTTAGTACGATTGTTTCATTTTTTCGCTCATATTGATTCATAGAAAATCATCATCATCATCATCAGCTCATTAAACGTCCCCACCGAGGGGCACGAGCCTACCCGTATAGGGTGATTAGGCCATAGTCGTCCACGCGGGCCCAGTGCGGATTGGACGACTTCACAAACAACCTTTGAATCTCTTCGCAGGCGGGCATGAAGGTTTCCTCACGATGTTTTCCTTCACCGTAAGAGCATCGGATAACGTAAGGTCAAGGTGGCTAATTCCGTCTAGGGGGTATCACCGTCTGCTTCAAATAACTCTTGCCGGAATAATCCTACGCTTTTGATACATAACGTCGGTAACACAGCATAATATCGTCGATCAAATCATGTGGGGTAGATGGCATTAGATGACATAGATATGGATAAAACGTCCTTAGAAGTTCAGTTGTGTTTGAAAAATGTAAAGTGTTTAAATGCTGTCGCATTTTGTCGATGATAAATATAATATTTTATTTATTAACACTTATTAAAAAGTATTGCATGTATTGGTTAAAGCACGCTTATACGATTGTTAGCAGTTATTTGGCAATTAAACGTTTCAACAGCTGCTAATCGTATCTGAAACATTTGTAACCTGAAAATTGTGAAGTGGCAAATTCCGTCCATAAACAATGGGGCCATTTTGTCATATGCCGGATTTCCCCGATTTCAGATATTAAAAACATTTTCTATTCCAGGATTTTAATGAAAAAAAAAACAACCTACTACAAGTATCTACTACAGTACAAGCCTTGTATCTACTGCAGTATAATCTTTATTTTGTAATCAACGAATGTATCTTGTTTTAGATTAATTGATTTCATCATATAAAAGCGCAATTACAAACAAAAACGAATAAAGGTTCTATGATAAAAATGATTTGCGTGAGCCGTATTAGCAGTACGTAATGGTGCATTAAGTGGTACAAAGCTTCACAGCTGTATAAAATCCCAAGAATGACAATTATGGATCACGTTAATAGAAAGAAAACAAATCTCATTGGGAGGAGAACTGTGTTTGTTTTATTTCTCTTACCAATGAACCTCATAAATTAGGTTTGCTACCCCTGGACTTTATCAGTATGCCGGAATTGCCCCAAAAAAATATTTTAACGTTTTAAATGAGGTCTATACCATATTTTTATTAGTGGAAGACATATAATTGCCTCTCGTTAACCAATACATGTATGACTTATGTGTATTTTAAAAAAATATTAGATCTTTATTTAATTACCTCTACGTGACGGATTTACCCCGAATTGCGGGAAAATCCGTCTTATGTTAAGGTTTTAAAAATTACCTTATATCTTGGAAACTTATTCTTGATTAAGAACACTTACGACGTTAATAGGAAGGTATGTAAACTTAAATTTTGATACTTTAACATTTAGCCGGTATCGACAGATTTTTTAAATATACTTGAACAAAATTAGGTTTCAATAAAGTATGCCGGAATTAGCCACCTTGACCTTACATATATTTTCGAAAATTCGAAAACACATTGGTACGTGTCGAGATTAGAACCTCAGCCCTTCCGGTAGGAAGGCGAGAGTCCACACCATTGAGCCACCGACGCTAGAAATAGAAAATAAACAGCATATTATATGTAAGTTATTATTGAATGAGTCCCGATGTTTTGGTAACTTTTCAGTTATCGTGATTGTTTAAATTTTATGAAGTTAAAAAAGGACAAAATGTATTGTGTGTACGAACTTTATATTAGTATAGGTACCTACTTTCTATCATTTAAAAACATGCGGAAGCTGCAGGTGGCTAATTTGTTATGTTATATAAGTAAATGTTATTAAAATTGATAAA
>PQWD01006817.1:0-29932 GCA_019425675.1 Leucinodes orbonalis | reverse complement strand
ATTAAACGTCCCCACCGAGGGGCACGAGCCTAACCGTATAGGGTGATTAGGCCTTAGTCGTCCACGCGGGCCCAGTGCGGGTTGGACGACTTCACACACAACCTTTCAATGTCTTCGCAGGCGTCCGCAGGTTTCACGATGTTTTCTTTCACCGTAAGAGCGTCGGATAACGTACATATATTATTCGAAAACACATTGGTACGTGACGGCATTTGAACCTCAGCCCTCCCGGTAGGAGGGTAACAGTCCACACCATTGAGCAACCGACGCGCTAAATATTTTTTTATACATACATATTATACACCTTGGCAGTCGACGTCTCAACCGCAACACCAATTGGGTCGACAAAACAATTATTTCCTTAAAAACTTAAATCTAAAGACACAGAGAACTCAGCATGAGCCATTGTGATGAAGACACCTTGTCGCTGGTCTTCCGTGACTACCTTAATTGCACCTTCATACGTGGTAGTAGAGTTCTACTTGCAGATAGTGCGTCACACGAACGAAGAAAGAATGTCACAGTTTCATATTATTTATTCAAGTGTTTCTTTTCAGGTCTGCTATAATATTGCTCAACATATCAATAGCATGGTGAGTACAATTATAGATATATTTCAAAGTAGGTGATATTCATCAAAAAAAAAATATTATTTTTAATAGGTGGTGGGCTCGATAATGAGTAATCTAGGTTGGGAATCTAAGTGTCAAAAGAGAGGACCTATACGGTGTAATGGTCGAGACCTCGACTTCTACACCGGTTCATGTCCAAACTGAAGAAATATTAATTTTCACACACACACACACACGCACTCACGCACATATACACACACACACACACACACGCACGCACGCACGCACACACAAACACTGAAATTCACACTTATAATTGTAAGCTTATTCATTAATTATCACTGGTCCGGTGTAGGAGAGGCTGGTAATCTGTCATACAGGTCTCCTAGTGCAGATACCAGTCTCTCACATAGTTCAAGTTTTTGTAATAGATTAAGCTTAATCTTGTACAATTCAACTCTGTGAGAGAACAAATAGAGATATTTTATTATTTATCAGTACCCGGGCATCACAAACATTTTTGTACATGAACACGGCTTTTTGTAATGGTCTGGGTGTTTGTGTGTATAATGTTTATCAGTTGTTTATTATTACAGGCTAAATGCTTAGTTTGTGATAACAATATGTAATCCGCAATAAATCTCAATATACAAACAACATTTCAAAGCCAACAGTCTTGAAAGAATATCTTGTAAAATCAAATTTCTTAGTGTAATGAAATTTTCGCGAGACGTGCGCAGTTATTTGATGCCGTTAATGGCATTTCAAAAAATGTTTAAGCACTTTCGAGTCTTAATGACTTGCAATTATTATATGTAAGATATTTAAGTTTTTGTTTTAAATTACATTCAACTAAAAGTTACATAATTATTTACAGAAATTAAAAGTAAGAGCCTCGGTGGCTCAATGGTGTGGATTGTTGCCCTCCTATCGGGAGGGCTGAGGTACAAATCCCGCCACGTACCAATGTGTTTTCGAATTTTAGAAATTATATGTACGTTATCCGACCCTCTTACAGTGAAGGAAAACATCGTGAGGAAACCCGCGCACGCCTGCGAAGAGATTCAAAGGTTGTGTGTGAAGTCGTCCAATCCGCACTGGGCCCGCGTGGACGACTAAGGCCTAATCACCTTTTACGGGTAAGCTCGTGCCCGTCGGTGGGAACGTTTAATGAGCTGATGATGATGATGAAAAGTACATAACTCACTTTGACATACCTCGGCTTGGTTTTCAAGGATTCTCAGAGAAAATGTTGAGAAAATATTTCCGATGGAAATGGTGGTAAATAACATATTATTGGAGAGAAATCATGTCGAACGCACAGTTGACCGGTTTCCCTGACTACTGAGAATCGAAAACGGGATAAATACCATGTGTTGTGTCAACTAATTAATTATATACACCGCGATTTTAACATGTCGCACCTTTCATATTATAGGGACACCATTCTAAAAACATGATTGTTGGGAAAACGCGTTTGAAGATTCTTGAGCGCTTCTGTTCTCACAAAATCAGTCACAAATAAATTAAAACATTAATTGCAAAATAATAGAATATTATAAGAATATGTCCGTTGGTTATGAATTACTTATCGTATATTAATGATCCCAGCATAATTAAAATGACACACTTTACTCGGAAATATGAAAAAGGCATAAACTAAGTTATCGTGGCTTCATTCTGACTCTTTCCATCAAGAGCTTCATGTCGATGTGTTGATTTGGGCCCGTTTATAAGTAAAACTAAAAAACGCTATTTTTTAGATGTGCCTCTATATTATGAAAGGTACGATGTATACTGAGGCGTTCGATCACAGACATCAGAATATACATTAGACTGGACAAGCCGCCAAGTTTATAGGCAGTCCCAATGTCGCAATTTCTTTTCGGTTCTTACCTGTGAAAAGTTATTACATTTCTTGGTAAATTTACTGATTCATTGCGATGATGGCATGTTACAATTGCACAGGATAGCATTTTGAAAAAAAAACGGTTATTTCTTCTAATATTCGTGCGTCTTGACTCGTCTCACAGAGCGTAAACTGGTAGCCAGTGTATGCTCGTTGAGCTTACAGTTGTCGCACTTTAAACGCGGCTTGCCCCATCTCCTGTATTGGGAAATCTGTGCGTTCGATCTTTCATAGATATTTAATTTACAAATTAAAGATACTGTCTATAGTTATATAGCAGTAGATTCCCGACAAAGAAAGTGTTGACAAATATCAAAGAGCGATTATGATTGTTTATAATTAAAAAGGTTAGTGTTTTTATACTGAACGTGATGATTAAAAGATACCCGTATCTTCTCCAAGAACCAGATTTATCGATATAACAATTGATTAAGATAAAATGTTATCTTATGGTTTCGTAAGAGTAAGTTCATGGGTGTATATTGAAATTTTAGGGTTCACCGTTTCATATGATGAATGACTAGGTTTATAAGTGTATAAATGTCATCTCGGGTGACGGGGCGCAAGGCACTGTTGACGATAAAATGAATTCAATCAAAAATCGAGTTAATAGGATTTTTCTAGATAAATTCGCTTTATCTGAAACCAAGTCGCGTTTACCAGGTAAGGCTATAGTCCAATACTGAGCTCATTGCAAACAATAACAAAAAATAGGTTTTATGCATAGTCATTGGTTTTCTTTAACACTGCATAGGCAGGCGTTTCGCCTATATTACTTTTTCCTTATTCATCATTATCTAATTGTAAACAATATTCCTGAATTTAAATAAATTATTCAATTAAAAATAAACTGAACCCTTAAACTTACAATAAATACTTGCTATTTTGTGTTCCATAATAATTTATTAAGAATGCATCAAGAGCTAGCTTGGGATAATAATAATTCCGGACACACTGTCCAGAAAAAGACTTCCCTGTTCATATTCGGTAATGCCGTGATGGTCATCACAGGGCCACAGCGAAAAGACATTTCGAAATAACCATTCTTATGTCTTGTAATATGATGATTTAATTCTTTTCCTCTGCGCGTGTTTTCGTAGCGTAACAAACGGCCGGCACTAATCTCATTGAAGGTAAATCGCACCATATAAACTTTACATCACTTATATACCAGATTTATGTAGTACAGATGTACCTACGTAGATATAACACCATGGAAGAACCTTGTGAATATGTATTTCCACTGTGTTATTTTTAAACACAAGTGTAAGTGACATATCTGTTCACACTTATGAAATTATCAATTTACGACTTAACATGTATACTTGGACATACTGTACATAATTGTATCATTAACTTTTAGTCTTTTTGAGTATGAGATAACATAACTTAGGTTTCTTCTTTTCCATCATACCACTATATATATATATATATATATATATATATATCCACCATATCACTTACAAATATTGTTAAACTGTACACGAGGCTACTTTCCATGTGGTAAACTTCCCATTTGGTAAACTCAAATTGTCTTACAAATTCCTTAAAAACTTAACTGTCTGAAAGGAAAGATAATTTCCTGCTTCGAAGGGATATGCCGTGTCGGTCCTGGCTACAACAAGGATGGTAGTCGTTAACACTCAAGTGGGTTACAGCCCAATCTCTCCATAGCTATGCTTTGCGAGAAGGCTTATGCCTGCAGTGGGCCGTAGGCTGATGATGATAGAACATCCTTTCTTCGCAGCACGCCTGGCAACCCTATCGACGCGTGTCCAAGAAAGGCGTTACGCAAATGGCCAAATCGTAAGCGTTTATTTGTACATCGTAAACATTGCTTTTTGATTTCTCTTCGCAAACTGTCTTGCATACGTGATATTGGTTTGGTCAGCGATATAGCTATATAATCTTTCATACTATATTTAGTTCAGATTACATATCATTTCAGCTTTCTAGCACTTCGGGAAGTGCCAAACTTTTGATCATCATCCGTATATCAGCGACGAAGTCGGTGTATTTAAGATATCAATAAAATCTAAAGTATAAGAGCTATTCAAGTTTATTATCGACATCAGAAACCAATTTTACGAGAGTTCAAAAAGCGACGAAACACGTCGAAAGTCAATTGCGCTTCGCTTGGCTCGTCTTGGCGGGAGCACTGCCGTCCCTTGAGATTACAGTGTAAATACCTGACAGGACAGCAAAATATCAAATATGTTGGTCGGTGGGCTTGTTGTTCATATACATATCTATACTAATATATAGAGCTGATAGTTGTATGTTTGTTGTTTGAACGCGCTAATCTCAGAACTACTGGTTCGATTTGAAAATATTTCAGTGTTAGATACTTATTTATCGAGGAAGGCTATAGGCTATATATCATCACATACGATAATAAGAAGCGGAGCAGCAATCGGGGGATTTTTTTCATACTTGGAGCTTCCGCTGCGTACGTTGCGTAAACGGTTAAAGTTTTGCTTTGCAAATGTCGTGTGTGAGAGAATTGTTCCCCTTTTATAGGTCTACAAAAAAGTCCGCAACAGCATATGTCTATCTTTTAAGGTTAGCTCCCTATAACATATTATTTGCTAAAAAAAATCTAAAATAATGCATCATTTGCGAAGGTGTTTTCATAAATATGATAATAATCCTTATCCAAATAAATACTTTATTTATCACAAGTATTTCATTTTAAACCAAATTTACCATTTACATCATTTAACTTAAATTAATATCTTATGAGTTATGAGATATCGCAGTTTTAACTCGCCTATTTTATATAGGTGAGTTAAGTACGAAGTTTTAAAGAGAGCGTTAGACCAAAGTAACTATTCCACGAGGACGAAGTCGCACGCAAAAGCTAGTAGTATGTTATATGTGTGCTGAACCTGTACCTGGATTCCGGCGATTGCTGGTGCGCCAGCGCATGCAGGGAATGCATGATTGCACCATTATTATTGCCATTCCGACGGCGAGCTGCGCAAGGTTTCGTCCTTTGCTACTTTTCCTTGCGGTGGTCATTTTTAGTTTCTAGATTTTGAGTTAATAATGCTTATTACGTGTGAACTGAAGAACGTTGGTGGCTCAATGGTGTGGACTGTTGTTCTCCTACCGGGAGGGCTGAGGTTCCGCCGAAATTCCGCCACGTACCAATGTGTTTTCGAATTCTCGAAAATATATGTACGTTATCCGATGCTCTGACGGTGAAGGAAAACATCGTGAGGAAACCTGCGCACGCCTGCGAAGTGATTCAAAGGTTGTGCGTGAAGTCGGCCAATCCGCACTGGGCCCTCGTGGACGACTAAGGCCTAACGGGTAGGCTCGTGCCCTTCGGTGGGGACGTTTAATGAGCTGATGATGATGAATGGAAAACGATGAAATACAAACTTGTATGCGTCGGCGTATTTTCTTTATACTGTAAGCACTGACATGAATGCGTATTTAAGAGGCAGGTAAAATTTAAATCGAATGAAAACATAAATATTGAACTTAGCTCCATAACTTGATGAAATTATTGTTCTTACAAGGATCGAACCTGGAATACCCCTTCTCAACCATTACACTACATGGGTCGTCAAAAATGTATCAAAAGCATAGCTACCCTGACAGCAGGAGGTAATTATTGAGATTAAGGTACCTATGTAGATTTCCCTACTCTTTATACACGATCTCCCAATGGTAAAATGTCTCAAGACGACTTGTTTGCGTCACACCAGATGTATCCTTATAAGATGTGCCAGCAGAATATGCAAATGCACTTCCCTGTTGAAGATTTCCCAACGGGTTTCGACAACGAGTCCTTCACTTGTTGCTTCCTGTTAACCTCTTCGTTTAGAAATCTTGTAGCCATCTTGAATAGTAAGACGCTGTTTCTAAGCTATAGATGAACTAACTAGATTTCATTCGTTCTTTCATTCATTCAATCACGAAGAAATATCAACCAAAAAATGTCCGAGCCGCTTGAAACATACGGTAACACATGTTATATTTATAACATAAAATTATTCATTAAAATTTTGAGCTTCATCATCATCACCATTACAACCTAGACCGTCCACTGCTGAACGAAGGGCTCCCCTAATGATTTCGACGCGGACCGATCCCTTGCAGTTAACATCCATCTGCTACCCATCACCTTAACCAGGTCAAAATTTTGACCTTAAGGCGTCATTAAATGGGTACAAAAACAAAAGCACGAGTATACTACAATACGGTAGACGTTATTTTGAATGAAAATTTTGCCCACCTGACGGATGGGCAGAATTTCGCCGCGGACACTTTTTGAGTGTGATTGTGCATCGTATTATTTTATTTATCTAAGATCTATGCGCACAACTTACTAAGATAATGATCAAAAATTATTCGTACGAACCTAAAATTATCGCGCACATTCGTCCTTTTGAAGTTACTTTGGATAAGGCGTACATGTCATATAAGAACTAAAGCAGCCAAAAAAAAGAAGTTTGAAAATCACGGTATAACCCAGACCAAGCCAGCAAAGGAACAATAACATTTCGCAAGTCAATGCTTAACCAATGCCATGCGCCTCGTTACAAATGGTAGTTAAGTATGCTACTAAGATGTGACACGTTTACCGATCACACTATACCAATAGATGAATTATTAATGCTACTTCATGATGTAATCTTTTCCCTTTTTCGTTTGACGTACATAGTAAAAGCCATTTTATGGGTATGATGTTGCTGCTTTTATCTATTCAACCTATCGCAGTCCACTGCTGGACATAGGTCTCCCCCATTTCGCGCCAGATTGTGGCGCTTCTCATTGAGGGGTAAATGCCCGTAGTCACCACGCTGGGCAAGCGGGTTGGTGACCGCAGTGTGAACCAGTACGCAGGATGGCGCTGCTGCCCACCATCCGGTATAAGATCCCTTAGTCGGCTCCTACGACACCCTCGGGAAGAGTAGGGGTGGGGACACATGTATTCTATTCTGCCGTCCCCACACCCCAAGGCTTTTATATAAGTCACATAGAATAGAAAACTGTTGGATATCTTTCATAAAATACAAAATACCAATACAGGTATGACTCTAGCCAATAATAATAAAAAAGTTATCAAGTTATAGCATATTTCGGCCATTGCATGATGAAGGCCTTTCTACACAGCATGGCATAAATTATCTTATGTTTAGAAGTGATTGGACGATCTGTTCATTAACCTGATGGTGAATCAGATAAAGATAATACATGAGAAGGAGATAATGCATTTTCAGATTCAGATTTTCAAGCTCGTAGAACGAATTTGTAGTAGGGTCAGATTAAGGTCGCAGCCGCAAGTTTGAATGAATGATCTGAGTTTTACATGAATTTCATACTAAAAATTGTTTCAGGTTTACAATTCGGGAGTCCAGATGATACATGAAACTATGAATATATATTATACCCATATAATATATATATATTATATAATATATATATTATATATATATTATATTAATATATATATATAGTAATATATATATATATATTATATATATATTATATATATATATATATATATATATATATATATATATGGGTAAATAGAAATAAGTCGGAAGCCAAAGAAATAAATCTGTTCGTAAACAAACTGTATCATTAACTAATGGATTTATAAATTTCGATGGAGACAGTCTACTTATTCTGATAATTTGTATGGACAAAACGGTTTTACCATTATCTATTTGGAACTCAAACACATGTGTAATTAAAACTGTTATGAGTCACATATATACTGATCTGAATTAATAATGCTTATATGGAAATTTCAATGTTACTAAAAATAAACAAGTTCATACCTAGATTTATCTACTAATTGAATAACTTATCATACGGTATTTAGTTCATAATAAAAATAAATATGCACAGATATTACCTCCGCGCCATGTACTAATCTAATTTTTAATTTAAATAAATGATTGTTCACAGAAAATATGTGACAGAGATATGCTCATGAACACAAATGTTTGTACTGCGCCGGGATCGAACCGGAAATCCTTAGTGTAGTAGCGCCGACTTTACAACCATTACACTATATGAATCGTTAAAGATTACCGCTTACCAATACGTTTCAATAGTATTAACTCTACCACGACTCTACCATTCGCTTCTAACGTTCACTAAAATTAGTCTGATACTAAAACATGTTCCTATATTTTTGCATCTTTAAGGATGTTACTTTACCCAGCATACAACGTGTGGTGCATTTTACAAACATATTTCATAATAAGCAAATTATTTCTAATGGTTTGTGATACTGACACTCGTGGAGATTCGCTAGTTTATTCCTTGCTGGTCTTTGATTGATAAGGCATAGATAAAAGCGAATATCAAATTGTATTTCTTTAGCCGCCTAAGCCAGGAAGGGAGATTTAGCCCGGTAACCTCACTCCACGGCGAAACACAACGTCAAGCGTTCTTTCGCGCCAGTTTTTTTTAATGAGGTTCTGATATTACAGCTTCACAGAAAACCAGAGTTCTACCGCTTGCGAAAGCCTGTACTATGCAGTGAAATTTTATAGGCTCAATGTTTAATTTATATATTTATAGTCCGATCGTATAAAATGATCAATTTAAATCATAATTACAGGTTATTAAGTCATTTAAAATGCGGTTATTACATAATTTAATCATTGAATTAATTGAGCTTTAACGAAGCGACTGAGAAATTCCAAGCAGACAATCCGCAATTCATTGTCGCGTGCAAATTGAAATATATTTTTTACAATCTATTATTTTTTTGCAGACGGAAATACATTCACTTTCTTCATATTACGCCATCTTTGTTGTGATTGATGATAAGATGAGATAGCATCGCCGTTAGGGCTGTCAACACATGCCTCTGCTTTTTGAGTAGGGTTACCATTAAAAAAGAAGAAAGAAAGAAAAAATAGAAAAGTTTATTTTGTAACATAAAATTAACAAATAAATCTCAAATTAACTTAAGGCTAAAACATAAATAAACATAAATGGGATGTTTGGACCAGTTCAAGGTCTTGAAGACATCCTCCAATGCGTTTGTGAACAGTTTCGGGGATATAACATCCCCCTGTCTCACACCACGACGCAATTGGATAGGTCTTGTCCGCTGGTCTTGGATCTGAACGGTCATCGTCGCTGCGTTGGAGAGACACTTCATCACCTCGATATATCGCCAGTCGATACCGCATCGCTGCAGAGCCTCAAGAACAGCCCAGGTTTCGACGGAGTCGAAGGCTTTCTCGTAGAAATCATATTATAGATACTAATACACATTTAATGAACAATGAACATATAATATTTAAATAATGGCTAGGCACTATTTCACTTTAACATTATTTATTATAGGTTAGGTGTAATCGGGAATGCTGCCCATTCTGTTTCAAATAAGTTGTCCCTAAGCCACCTTTGACGGCACCCACGAGTCGCATAGAAGATGTGACAATTGTATTCTTATTTGACGTCATCACGCGGCAAATGGCTGGATTAGCAAGAGCAGCAAATGCTACGAGCCCCGCGCTACTACAATCAGCCATACAGCGTTACATATCTTGCACGACTTAAGCGTGAATCTCCTAGTTTATATGGCTTAGGTTAGGCTCCACTAGATACTACCGAAATATCCAGAAATTTGTTATTTCTAAAAATAAGTAGTACTTTTTAATTATAATCGATATACTCCTATATGATAAGCCAGCATTATAGGTACTACATTCCTACCCTTTAAACGGGTAGATTATCCCCTAACTGGGGATCCTGAAACAAAACCAGGCGCCCCTTGACAGAATTTGCTACAGGCCCCAAGATGTCTTACTCCGGCACTGACGCGGCACTTAATTCAATTGTGTTTAAGCATGTCCAAAATCCATAGAGGAATGCAGACAGACCAAGGAGGTACTTCCAAAGGTCAACTGCCGCCTCTCAGGGATCATACTTAAACCAGGCAGGAAACGTCTAAGTCTGATGATTGGCATTATGACAGGACACTGCAGTTTTAATTAGCACCTGTTCACTATTGGTGTTACAGACAGCCCCATGTGCAGAGCGTGCATGAGGGCTGAAAAAACGACGGCGCATGTCCTGTTGTGAAGTGGCCGAATACCGGGCGAGCCACCTTGGCTCGCCGAGGACCCTTGGAGAGGCCTTCAATAAGGTCAAAGCTCTAGGAGATTTCATGGCGGAGCCGGGCTGGCTGGAGTAATCTGGCCTTACACCCTCCAACGCTAAACAGGCGCTTAGTCGTACTTACTTCTTTGTTCTTCTTCTTTGTCGTACGCTCGTACGACAAAGAAGAAGCATGTCCAAAGCGCCAGCCCTAACTGTGTCCACCTTGTAACAGCCCAATGGTGGCATAATTGATTCACTTGCCGATTCTGAATGTTATCAGCTTACAGTGAAAGTACATTCCGTGCATCGACATTTGGCTCGGGCACTGGTCGAGATAAACATCGCGCGCTCAGTGTGTCTTCATAGCAATGTTTATTTAATTTTACACTCCTACATTAAACACTGGGAGATGCATTTTTTTTGTTCTCCTTTTTTTATTTTATCTTGACCAAAATGTATGAAAATTAAAAGTGTTTATTCAGTTTAGGTCCTTACAGAACACTTATGATTGTCAAATGAAGCTACTACTGGTTCGGACGGTAGAAGTATAGTATGAACCTGTACTTGTTGATTATACTTGTATAATTAGTTTGATTAGCAGCAGTACCGTATGCTCATTGTTTTAAAAAGAGTGACTACTGAGTTTCTGACTGGATTCTTCTCAGTGGAAAGTTACATTCCGAAACAGTGGTAGCATTGTTTGACAATCATAAGTGTTCTAAAGCTTAGACTATGTACAACTTCTATCATGCAAGTTCTTTATGGACTTCAATTAAATAAAGACATTGATTTTAATTTCCGTATGTTGAATGAAGGCGTTATAATAAATTTCTCCTCGAAATGATGACTTGAATATTTTTTAAGATGTCGAATTAATATAGATGAAAGAATGAATGAGAACAGTTATAAGAAGATACAATATTAAGTACCAATACATACCTAATTATTATAGTGGAGCTTCGTTCGGCATTCATAAATTACTTTCCGGGGCCAACATTTAACTATCATTTTAACTTCGACTAAATATATAGGTAATTGAACTCAGGTAAAGGTCACTTTTTATATAATAATAATTATTGTAAAATGCCAGTTACTGTAAAAGTTTAACTAGGTTTTGTCTCTATAATTTTAAAACATAAGTGCTAATTGAATACAGTTTTTAAGAAATATGTGGAAAATTATACATAATTATTGAGTCTAAGGCCTGTATTCTAGAACGAGACTCAACGTTGATCTTTACTTAAATTGAGTTAGAAAGGGATGGTGCTATTTATCGTAGAGAGATAGCGCTCTCTACGATATCTCTCTAGATCCCTTTCTCACTCTACTTAAGTGAAAATCAACACTCGTATCCAGAGTCTCAATTCAAGTCTAAATTCACGTAAATTCAAGCAAGCGTTTAAACGCCTGTTACTTGGACCACAGCCATAATAATATTATTGCAATACGTTCGCTTCTTTCGTACTCAACCATACGGCGTATGTTGTGGCGATTTGACTATAGTGTCCGTTTGATTTTCGAACTACCTTCAAAGAGTTTTTGTTATTACAGCCTTGTGAATGTTAACTTTGTATTATATTTATAACTAAGCTGTATCGGAAACATTATTAATAAGTAGATGTAAGTTTTTCATGTAAGTGGCCAAGTGTCTTAATGAAAAATAAAGATATTATTAACCTTAATATATTAATTGTGTAGTTAGGTACTGCTTTTTATGAAGCATAAGAAGATAGCGTTAGTGTTTATTATTTGTAGCATCAATCATTTCGTGTCTTAAACTTACATTTAACCCTCTGTAACACAAATAAATAGTTAAAATTGCTAACGTTTTAAAAGTCGACGTATCTAAACGGTTACCCATTCACTGGGGTCATAAGATCAAACTGCCCATGAATGATTGTAACTAACACCCAATGATGATAGTCAATCAATCATCGTACATCGGATTGCATAATGACAGTCATCAAATCGTCACGTACGCTTACGATTACGGATCTTACAGCGTCATCAAAATTTTACCCGCAAGTTCTGATTCATAAACTCTCAAGCGGGTGAAAACCTAGGTCGTAAGAACTCACGGTGAAAGGTTTCGTTTTAATTTGCACCTTTCGGTGTTGGGTTAAAGATTGTTTTGGCAAAATGAGATACGTCATTCAACCGGAATGATGGAGAAATGAATGAATCATTGTTGACTTAACATCACGAATTGCGTACGCTGCAAACATTAAAGATGAAGATCTCTTAGCGGAGTTATCTAAAGAATTCATTCTGTCTCACACAATCATACCATCTCCTGCCAAAGCATATTTTTCACAAGTCATGTTTATCTCCTGGAGTAGCTCGTTATCAAATATACTTGATATTTAGGAAACATTCGAGAGAAAATCCTTTAACCCTTTCAACGCTAATGACACCTTAAGGTGCCAGACAATTGATTTTGTATTGTGTCTGGATGCCCGGCATTCAATGTGTTAAACTCGGTAGCTGAAATACTACTGAATTTCATGTGTTGTAATCACAGATTTACAAACTAAAGGGAGATATGGTGAGGGGGAGTGGCGCGTGTCCTTGCAATATGCTCAAAACGTTGGTACTGCCAGTTTTGGCCATTACTCGCTCGTCCACTGTCGTTCTATGATGTTCTCGTGTTTATTTGCAAAATTGTACGAGTTTGTATGACCTATGAGGATTCTGCATTTCCGTTATCTTAGTGTGCGTTAGCTATTGTTCCTACTAAGTTCCAATACACTATTTGTAGTAGGGATATTTTTGAGCGGACACCCGAACCCATTATGCTAGGACCGGGTTGCCTTATCTCCCTTTAGTTTGTAAATCTGTGGTTGTAATACTGATATCATACACTATGTGCCTGATCCCAAGCTAGTTATGAGCTAACGCGGAATGTTTTTTTAATGTGATTGTCTAGATATGTAACACTTTAAATATGGGAACAAACCGAAACTCCCACACTATGTT
Source organism: Leucinodes orbonalis (assembly GCA_019425675.1). Taxonomy (NCBI): domain Eukaryota; kingdom Metazoa; phylum Arthropoda; class Insecta; order Lepidoptera; family Crambidae; genus Leucinodes; species Leucinodes orbonalis. The sequence goes on along the minus strand of PQWD01006817.1, from coordinate 16,390 downwards.
ATTGTTGTACAAGTTATTTAATTATGTAAAGTACGCATTACGAGTGAATTAGGTACAAGAAGCTATGTATTAACCTAATGACCTTACATTTAATGAGCAATTTCATAATTGTGTCAAAATGATACGTTCCATTATTATACGGTGATTTTCTTTAGATCAATAGTGTAGGTATTATTTACCATCATCAGCTCATGAAACGTCCCCACCGAGGGGCACAGCCTTCCCGTATAGGGTGATTAGACCTTAGTCGTCCACGCCGGCCCAGTTTGGTCGACTTCACACACAACCTTTGAATCTCTTCGCAGACGTGCATGCATGATAATATTTCCGGTCATCTAATAATACCTAGAACGTCGGTGGCTCAATGGTGTGGACTGTTGCCCTCCTACCGGGAGGGCTGAGGTTCAAATCCCGCCACGTACCAATGTGTTTTCGAATTTTCAAAATTATATGTACGTTATCCGACGCTCTGACGGTGAAGGAAAACATTGTGAGGAAACCTGCGCACGTCTGCGAAGAGATTCAAGGTTGTGCGTGAAGTCGTCCAGCCCGCACTGGGCCGCGTGGACGACTAAGGTTAATCACCTATACGGGTAGGCTCGTGCCCCTCGGTGGAGACGTTTAGTGAGCTGATGATGGTGGGTTACAATTAGTGTAGCCAGGTGTCCCGTTTGTGCGGGACAGGCTTTTCAGGCTCTGGGCATGCGTCCCGATTTGTACCTGGTTAGGACGCTAAATCTCCCGATTAATTAAAAATAGAGGTTCTGCGTTCACGCCGCTAAGCCTATCGCTGTGCCCTCTACACCACGAAGGCAGTTATATATTTAATGTAAACAGTTGACGCCTTATTAATTTCATATCATAATAATTATTATTAGCAATTGGCGCATACAATCCCTGCCTTGCTGGGGACAATGAACACATCGAACAATGGAGAGCGCTTCCTCCACAAAACATTGTGACTACACGAATTACGCGTTATGCAGACTTGTGTTTTTCATACGCTCGTGCAGTTTCTTCCTCGTACGACTTCCTATCATTGATACTGTTTGTAACGACATTATTTACAATAGTACTTGCTAGATCATGTTATGTGTTAATTGGGGGTGTAATTATAAGCAAGTGTTTTAGAATTTGCCTAGTGGCGGGAAATTGGAATTCTTGTAAGCAACCCTGTTTGTTTCCAAGGGTGCCGTAAGATGCATTTATGCTGTTGGCTGCAGATGGTCTTAACATCTTCATCGGCTCTCTGCCTTACTAAGGGACATTTGTATTGTAAATTATAAATTTATTATTACTTAATAGGCATGTTTTTCCATTTCATTTTAAATTTAGCTTTATGTTAATAATTTTTCAGAATCTACTGTTTGATAATAGGTCTAATAGGGGACTATTTTACGCCAGATATTCCGGTCCTCAGCTCTTCTCATCCAGCCACATCGACCTTTCGCAATCTTGAAAAAATATGTTTTTTACAATACATAATTTTTAAAATATTATTTTCTTACCTATCCTGTAAGTGTTACCTTGATTTTAATATCTATTATTTCTGTTTCAGATTGCGAAGTAAATAACAAGCACAAATAGGTAAGGTCGACGATATGTTATGGTTGCATCTACCTAAGCTTGATTTGAATCATACCGAAGTCTCATCAATGCGTAATTACCTATTTGTTTTATTTTAATAATGTTTGACAATGTGCAGTTTACTTCAGGTGACTGAACTAAAGTGAACTTACTAATAAAATGATTCGTGAGGATTATTTGAAAATGTATTTCTATTCTGAGTTGCTAAGTCACATGAATGGTAACGAATGATTTATTCACACTAGTCAGCTTGGGTAATTCTTATATGTACCTACCATGTGCCAAACATGGGAAATACCTAGCTACCTATCATGAAGGCATTCTTTAAGGATAACTCTTGCTCGCCTTTTTAGGGAATGGGAGGAACAGCGAGGGCGCTGTGCACAGACATCAGAATATACATTAGATTGGACAAGCCGCCAAGTTTATAGGCAGTCCCAGTGTCGCAATTTCTTTTCGGTTCTTACCTGTGAAAAGTTATTATATTTCTTGGTAAATTTACTGATTCATTGCGATGATAGTATGTTACAATTGCACAGGATGACATTTTGGAAAAAAACCGTAATTATTCTAATATTCGTGCGTCTTCACTCGTCTCACAGAGCGTAAACTGGTAGCCAGTGTATGCTCGTTGAGCTTACAGTTGTCGCACTTTAAACGCGGCTTGCCCCATCTCCTGTATTGGGAAATCTGTGGCGCTGTGATATCTACGAGTTTCGAGATGAAGTATGAGAGGAATGAAAATACCGAATATTCTTCAAGTTCTCATGACAATCTTGTTAACATTAATCCTCAGACGTTTATGAATAATTTATGAATAATTACATATTTGAAACTTGTTCACGACTTAATAATGTATGATCTGCCGTCTATAAATAATGCTAGGCGCTGGTTATGTAGCATATAATAATTTTATTTCGGACACAAAACATACCGTTCCAGAATTTTTGGCAGAGAGAAAGAAAAGTTGCCATGAGCAATAAAATGATAATTTTACCATTGATGTTGCCAACAACTTAATTTTGCATCGCCTTTTGAAGAATGCAATGCAGTTCTACAGTCAAAATTAAAACAACTAAAAGCATTGGGATGCAACGTTAACAATTTAAAACATGCATGAAGTTAATTACACGTGTAGAAAAGTATTTCCAACACATCGTAAATGAAAGATGAATTGCGTAACACATTTTAATAACATTCACGGTACCAATTACGATTTCCAAATATCTTTCCAACATCAATTCTATGTTAAAACTACCTTTAATCTTACGTCTAACATGAATAGGTGGGTGGTGTTCACCGGTAGGTTTAAATATACAAATATATGTATATCTTCCAAAACGGGTGTGGATATGTAAAACCGGCCGAGCCTGTTAGCCTTGTCGGCGTCAGTGTTGCCACCTTAGCCCTTTTGTAGCTAGATCTAGCACTTTTTAGTATAGGTGGACTCCTTTTTTAACGATTTAGCCCGAAAAGGCAATCTAGCTCATTTTCACTGTCTTGAAAATGTTAGCAAATATGAAGTTTTCGACATGCTCACAAGTACTTTTTTGCTATTTTATCGCATGATGACCTTTTTTAGACGAACTAAAAAACCGGTTTCACGACATGATAATTTCAGCATTTTTAGGACAGAAATCTTTTGACGCTTAATCTAGCCCTTTTTGACGTCCAAAAAAGCTCTTTTTCTAAAACTCAGGTGGCAATACTGGCCGGCGTTATGGCAAATGACCGTTGTTTTGACAACAAAAACTTGCATAGTTAACAGAAACTTACGAGTAACACGCGTCTATAAGGTGGTAGAGTCGATACTTAGTCGTATAGGTAGATATCACCCGTGAAACACTTTTGTGTTTCGGGTGAGGGCTAGTAGGTAAACCGGGTATATAAGGCCTATAAACCCAGTGGTGTACACTCCATAAACTCAAACCCAAATTATTATTTATTCAATAAATCTTTTACAGATACTTTGAATCGTCACAGATATTATTATATTATGTATGACTCTACCAACGGTTCGGAAAAAGTAGTATCTTCGAGAAATACCGGCGAGAAACTCGATAGTCACTCTTTTTTTAAACTTATTCGCCAATTTTCCTTTTGGGGTTCCCCATACATTCAACTGAAACTAAAAAAATTTTTTTTCTTTTCACACGTGTGGAGTATCAATGTGTAGGTCTAAGATAATCAAGTGATTCATCCTGCAATGTAGGAATATTTCCTGTTTGTGAAGAACAAAACGGGGAAAAATCTCCTAAACTCAAAGCGCCTAATTACGAAGGCAGTTATTTTGTAATGTACGGGGATCAAACCCGGAACCCTTGGTGAAGTAACCAACATCTCAACTATATACAACAAAAACAAATCGAATGCATAATTGTATGGTTAAAACGATAAAATCGTCCTTAGCCAATTTCTTTACAAAGAAATGTTAAATGTCCAGGTATTCGTGCATAAACAATTAACACAAATAAACTCGATATACCAGCAGTTATGACCACCTCCATGCTTGGCCTTCATTACAACGACAACTTTTCCTCTGTCGGTATCTTAAGCTGCTCATCATTAAGTTGCATGGAAATGTCAAAATTAATCACAAAACATCACGCGGCGCGCCCGGCGTGATTTTACCAGTGACCGGTCCAATTACACGATGCTTTCGGGGAAATTTACAGATATTAAATTTTCTGTGGTTATATGCAACAGCCATGATTGATTTTAAAGGGAAATCTTACGTAAACATGGCATGAGGTTTAATAATTTAAAGTCCAAATGTATGAACACCGTCGTGCTAGAATGGTTGAGAAGTCGGCTACTTAGTTCGGAACTTCCGAACTAAGTAGAACTTCCATATCGGTAGGTAGGAACTGAAATTCTGCATTACTTTGCATGAACATATCCGTTTATAAATAAATATTGAATAAACTTAGGTGTAGTTTATCGCCTAAGTATGTGTTTGTTTGGAAATACAGTATAAAGGGTAAATAATGCTGATAAATTACATTTCTAAACATTAAATATCGGTAATGGATAATTGTAATTGAAACACTCCGAAACGAATCATACAAAATATTAAAATTAAAATATTTGATTTTTTAATTTTAATTGATTTCATTAAAATTAAATGTATTAAAAAATAATACTTTCTTGCATTTAATGATTTTTTTAAAATACAGGTGAAACCTGTGATCTAGCTCAGTATAAATAATTGATCAGGTTTTATTTCACTTGCACGTTCTCCAAATATTCGATTTGCTCGTAAATCAATCGTCGTCGGCCATCTTTGTCTTACTCATTTTTATAACTCGTCTATTTGGATATTATTACATGTTCTCTGACATAACCTATTACGAATTGCGTAAGGCCTTTAATAAACCCGTCTACATTAATACCCATTTTTTACAGGCACCTCATTTCTTAAACTTTTAATAAAAATCAAGTCACTATGGCATATACTTAGGACAATGAAACCCCAAATGGCGGCGATTCGTACTGCGTTGAATTACTCACGTCATTTCGTAGAATTAGGTTACCCTTTCGATTCTTAATACAGTCAATTAACCTCTTGGTTAACTATGAGGTCCTGGTATCCGCTACCGAAACTGAGAAGAATCCAGCCAGAAATACTGGCTGGATTCTTACGCTATCCAAAACATTGATAAATCAATGTTTGCTAACTCGTAATACTAGGTGGTAGACTCGGTACCGTCACTAGCTCGATACCACCGCAGTGCCAGAAATCTCAAAATAGGGAGTGTTTTGCACTTCTGTGTTTTGGGATGAGGGCACTGTAGCTAGTAAAATTACTGGGTATAAGAGACCTAAAATCAGTCGTCTCGGGTGACGGGCGCACAGGGCAGTGTTGACGGAAAAAAAATACAACATACTGTTATTCATTTCCTTCAATACTGCATCTTTCATGGTCAAGCGTATCACTTACCACCAGGTGAGCGAACTGACCGTTACATTCACTTATACCTGAATAACATGTCTCAAACCAAGTTTTGAATACGAAATAAGTCTACAAATAGTCCTATTGATTTTCTGTATTGCCGTCCAGCCGGCCTGGACATGTGCGTCATACATACCAAGGACGTTGACATCCAAACATGCTTTTACTTTCATACGATTGCATTTGTATGATGTCTCTGCGACTAATTAATTCACGGAATTCCAACAAAGACGTTTCCCAACATAATATCAAGTGTCACTTTGTTTGGGATATCTGAAAACGCGTGCTGATTGTTTTATTTGTTTTGGAATTTAATGTACATTTATTATTTATTTATTTATTTATTTATTTAATCATTTATGCACACAGTAATACAATAAAAAACAGGTACATGGAAAAAATTGTACAAAGGCACTGCTTATTTCATTATGAAATTTCTTCCAACAGGCCTAATAAAAAGGAAATTAAGTGTGAGAGGTAGACAGTGTGCACACATATACTGCGTACATACACATACATACACACACATATACTCATATACATATACACACATATATACATACATATATACATACATACATACACACATACATACATACATATATACACATAATACATACAGAGGTTAACAAATAATATAATATAATAAATACGTTATATATATATTAGTCAAAATATAAAGAAAAAAAAACTTAAATTTATTAGGACAATGGTGCGATAATTTCTATATGGAATGACATCTCTTACGGGACGAGTTTTATACAAGGTGCTATATATTTTGTAATTGTACCCTTTTTCAAAATATCAAATCATGATCAAATAGAGTTGAATACATTTTCTCTATTTTCTGTATAAGATGAAAGTACGAGTTAGCTGTTGAGCTAAGGTTTCTGTTTGTTGGATGCTTTCTGTAAACAATAATCTCAAGACGTGGGGTTCCACGTCAAATCTTTCGGACCTAAGCTAACTTTACGACTACGTACAAGGATCTAATTACCTGCCAAGACGACTAAACTAAAACTAACTGGTCAAATTCGTCAACGACAAAGAAGCGTAGTCCGGTAGTAAACTATCAAATCGGTTATAAACATCTGCATATAACTTTCCACTGCATGGGCAAACGTTCCAACTCAGCATCACTATGGAGATAGTTGCTGCAGTGTATTAATGTGATAGATTTATCAAATCTTTCATACACACTGTAACTTTTCAATACTTAAATGGTTGTGACGTCATCAGTAATGGCGGACAACATCCGTCGGCCATTAAAACATTCAACATCTTTCATAGCACTGCAGCTATCAATTTCAGCTTTTAACCCTTGTCATATAAAGTGTAGAATTCGAGAAATATAACATAACAATGGCATACATTATAATATTAGTTTGGATAACAAGTTGCAATAACAGAATACTGTTTGTAATCTTATCACGTGGGGTAATGTGTTATTATGGGTACATTTTGCGGATCATGTTCTAGTATTCAAAATAAAACCTATTATTGTAATAGTCTGGGAGTTTTCTATGTAGAATATGTATGTATTTACAAAAAAAAGGTATAAAAGTATGTTCATCCGTTGTTTAGTACCCATAATACAGGCTTCAAGCTTAACTTGGGGCTAGATGACGCTGTGTGAATGTCAGTGGATATTTATTTATTTATTTGTAGTTTAAAAAAGATAATTTTATTTAAATTAAATAATTTACTTGTAAGACTACAGTGTACTATAATATACAATAGTCTTATATTCTCAGACCGACACTTAAGACGTCACTACTTACATATGATGCAATATATTGAAATCATACTTCCGTGCAAACTATGCCAAAAGTGTGAATTTAATAGATTAATTTAAAGTATTCATCTTAAAACTTTTTGAATTAAAATTTTAAAATAAAAATAAAAATATTAATATATGTTATATTAAAAATTAAAAATATTTCGCTTAAAAATAGAGCTGAATATTGTTGAAATTGTATTATATACACGCGTGTTGTGACCCGGAAAGTGTTAATCCATCTGAGTGTATGGAATCATATACTTACGAATTATACAAATGTCAAATTGGGTGCATTATGGTTTTACCGGTGTAACAGTGACAAACAGAAACAAATTGACACTGAAATAATGCAAAATATTGCGTGATCACACCCATTTTCAACCATAACACCAGTACGTGCTGCGGGTAAATGCTCATCGAAAAGCGATCTCATTTTTGATTTCAACTCGATTCTGTACACTTAACTTTCACTCGATGCTTGGATTCTCGTGTGATATCAATAACCATTGAGAGATTGATTTCCCACGTTTGGTAAAGGGTGAAATTACTCAGTCGGCGTTCCGTCTCATTTGTCATGTCTCAGCTTGTCATATTATGGCAACGTATGCCGAATAATATGACGGCTTTCTAGTGCATTTTCAGAGTTATCGATGGCGGCAAGTTCTTGGTGGTTGATGCAGTTTCTAACCATAATCGTGTAATGCGTTTAAGGAACAGACAAGAACATTTAAAAGTAACTTGAAGTTTCTAGTCGATTTGGATTGTAGACACCGCGTGTTAACTCTTGTTACAATTTATTTTTATGTTATTCGTGAACAGGACGGTCTGGACGCTCACCTGATGGTAAGTGATACGCCAAACCATGACAGAGCGGCATTAAAGGAGACCAACAACTGATAGACAGTTATTATCCTCCATCGCACTGCGCCCGTCAACCGAGACAACAGATGTTAGGTCTCTTATACCCGGTAATTTCACTAGCTACGGTGCCCTCATCCCGAAACACAAAAGTGCATAACACTCCTGTTTCACGGGATGATATCTGGCACTGCGGTGCTACCTACCAGGACGACTCAGTATCGAGTCTACCACCTAGTACACAATGGCTTAACGCGATTCAAGGGTTGCGCGTGTAGTCGGTCAATCCGCACTGGGCCCGCGTGGACGACTAAGGCCTAATCTCCCTTTACGAGCAGACTTGTGCCCCTCGGTGCGGACGTTTATGTGATGTGAAGATCCACTGACTTACAAAAAGCGCGATTTAGCGTGTTATATAGGTACGAAACCATGAATTAACATACTTATCATATTTTTTTTGTTAATACATATTATATACTAGCTTTTGCATGCAACTTCGTCCGTGTGGAATAGTTACTTTGGCCTAACGCTCTCTTTAACCCGCTACTTCGTTTATATAGGTTAGTTAAAACTGCGATATCACATAAGATATTCATTTAAATTGAATGATGTAAAGGGCAATTTTGTTTAAAATGAAATACTTGTGATAAATAATGTATTTATTTGGATAAGGATTGATATCATATTTATCAAAATAGCTTCGCAAAATTATGCATTATATTAGAAAAATTTTTTAGCAAAAAATATGTTATAGTGAGCTAACCTTAAAATATAGACAAATGCTGTCGCGGACTTTTTTGTAGACCTTTAAAAGGGTAACAATACTCTCATACATGGCTTTTGCGAAACTTTAACCGTTTACGCAGCGGAATCTCCAAGTAAGAAATTTTCCCCCCGGATTTTGTAACATTCTTCATTGCTGCTCCGCTTCTATTACTTGTAGCGTGATGATATATAGCCTATAGCCTTCCTCGATAAATGAGCTATCTAACACTGAAAGAATTTTTCAAATCGGTCCAGTAGTTCCTGAGATTAGCGCGTTCAAACAAACTAACAAACAAACTTCAGCTTTATAATATTAGTATAGATAGAAAACACTGAGACCAATACAAACAGACAGTTCATGCACACAAATGTGAACACACGTTTATTATTGCCCGCCAGTTTTTTGTTGTTTCTGAGAGGCCGTGATATAACTCCGGTAGAATTAGGGTTACCATATCTCAGGATTTGTTTTTTGATTTTGCAAAGTAATTTCTTATGTTGTTGCACCGCGTGAGACAACGACTACACAGCCCTTAGGCTAAGTGGTCGTTAGCGTGAGCTTTAGCGGGCTTTCCTGCTCTCCGGTCCTTTATTTTTTTCATCTGGTAACCCTAGATTGAGACAGCCCTACCTTGCCGAAAACATGGCATCCACACTTAATGTATGAGTTTAATGTCAATATGCACTATAGGATCGTCAATTACAAGTAAGTTATGTAAAAATCCATTAACAGGTGCGGCGTGCATCGACCCCGGCACTTTCCCCGGTCCCGATGCAACTGCAACCCGCGAGGGCGTAATGCAACCTTTTACAGTTAATTGACTGCGAGTCTAGCCTCGCCTGCGATCGATTCAGCCATAAATCAGCCTATGACCACATTGTTGCCTTTACTGGGCCGGTGCATGTTCTTCTTGATTTAATTGGCTTCTAGAGTTTAGTTGTATTTGATTTTTTTAATTTTCTTAGTAGGTTTTAAATATTGTTGGTCGTTAACCTTTAGTGGGCAATTAGCGAGCGCAAAAGGTTCGAAGCCTTGAGTATTTTAGTTGCATTTCGTTAATTTTACTTACACTTAAATAACATTGGGTCAGACAAGGAATCTGAATTGCACAAGCCTGTACGACAGTTTTGAACGCTCAATTCTGAGACAGAGCCTTGGATAATCAATAAAGTTACCAGATGCACAATCACGTAGAAATAGAAACGTCAACCAAAAAATGTCCGAGCCGCATGCCACATACCAATAGTTATTAGTTATTGTTATATTTAGAACGTAAAATTATACATTTAAATTTTGACCTTAACGCGTCTGAATAAACCAAAATCTAAAGCACGAGCACACTACTGTCATTATGACATGAAGCGTGTGACTATGAACGAAAATGCTGCCCAACTGACGCGATGAGCTGACTTTTGTCGCGGACACTTTTTGAGTGAGATTTTGCATTCAGTTTATTGTTTATCTGAGAACAGATCTCACTGACATGAGTGAATAAACGCTTGTCTGTCGTTTTCTATTATTTCTTTGCAGTCCACTATATTTTCAGTTTTTAATTACAAACATGCTTCACAGGCTGCCAATACTGGCATTATGATTATTCCATTTTAATTAAGCGTGTGCACTTAGCATACAATCTACTTGGAGGTTTTATACGCTTTTGTAACAGAAGTGTACAAATGTTGCTCAACGTGCCAGTTGCCAGAGCAAACAATATTGCTCAATATACCAATTTTCTATAGCATGTGTTGGATTTAGTACTTACGTGTTTTCTCCGGCGATTTGTTTGATATTCCTGAAATATATTCTTCGCCTGGGTGGGTTCAAACTCAAATATTTCCGAGGCTAGCCTAGCTCCAAATTAAGAATTAGGCAAGGTGTAATATGTACTAAAAAACGAATAAATATATTTATATTTTACATAGAAAACACCTAACAAACAAAACAAATAGACATGTTCAGACACACGAATGATTTTCACAATTTTATGTACCAAAGGATATTTCAATTTGAATACAACATTGGTTTTTAGATACAGTAAGTACTGTATGAAATACTGGATGAAAATACGTAATTTGTAAGTTTCTCAATTACAGATAAATACTTGTATTTCTTATAAGTTGCAACCCAGCTCAGCGCCTATTTAATTTCCATTATTAATGATATCAAAATAATCTTACACTATTCTTAAACAATTCTGATAAAGACTTCTTCATTAAGTTAATAGCAGTCATTTGTAGAGATGACACGTGACAGTGATTGAGATATTAGACCATCTAATACGCGAAGATCGACGCAGTGACTAGGAACGAAACCTTATAAGCGAATGTTAACTTCCTCACCCACCTGGCTTCCACGATTACTGACCGTCTTGAAATCGTATACCCTATAGTGTATTACACACCTTACGTGTAAGGTTGCTTTCTAGCTGTCAAATTATGAAGTTTCACTTAATCTGTGTATCAAATATACTTCTTTGGTGATGTATATTTATTATAGCATTCAATAGGCTAGCGTTTGATATCAATTCTCTCTAGTCTTAAACATTGCGATGTCTTAGATGAAATATGTACCTGCACTGAAGACGAATTTCATAAACGTGGAAAATGACATTATCCAATCGGCATACTCCAACAACGCTTCGTCTTCTTTCTGTGCAAGGATTGGTCGGTCGACATGCCAAATTTACGCGCGCTAAATCACATGTTAGCTAGGCCAATGAGACAGACAACTGGAACAATTTACTTTGTACCATTACTCTTTAAGTTCCAATCGTTTCTTGGGCAAACGTTGGAAAAATTGGCCTTACTGCGTGGCCGAATATTCACGACGTTCCTTATAATATTTCAGAACAAATGGTGTCTCTTCCAAAATCAAATGACTTTCATTATCATCAACCTTTAACGTATCACTACAGGGCATAGTCTTTCCCACACAGCGTAGCTATGGGGAGCAAAGTAACTTAACATCTTTTTATTATTAATGTTATTAAATGAAATAGTTGAAGAATGGGCGCGACCATCGTCGACACCGATACAAAAACTTGTAATCTCATCGCCTTTAGAAACTGCCGGAAGGTCAGACGCACCTGTACATTTCAAGTAATTTCAATGTTAAAATTGTTACACTTGACATTGAGATCATTAGTGTTAGTCAACATATTTATGCGGTCATGATGGCGCAGCAAAACACCGTTTTCGTCAGCATCATTAGTTCCACATACAAATATGAAAAATTATAACTTGCGATGTGCAATTGAACCCCATTTTCATATTTGCGGTTTACTTTCGTGTTTAATCACATTATGAGTTTTTTCTACAGTTATGTATGATAAGGATGATAATGATCATTGACGACAGTGGATATTAAATTTTATATATGAGTGAGGTTGTCTAGGAGGGATTGCTTTAAGCGAGAACACCGCCTAATTTTAATTAATTTGTCTTTTTTGTTAACCTCACCACTACCTATATAAATTCCTCCGAATTTTTTTTCCATCAGGTTTCTTAAGAAAAAAATATTACCAGGAAAATAGTGTAATTTTCTGACCATAATATTATCTCGCGTACCAACAGGTTCTTTGTAGAGCCATCTCCAGTCGGTTGCGCCGAATGATCGTTGCCTCATTACAGAGTTATGTACTATCTTCACTTTTTATGCTCCTCGGCATAACTTTGCCGCACGCTTATTGGATTAGCTCATACTCAATAGATATTATTACTCGAATAACAGTTGATGATAACGTTTTATTGTCGTTCTAGTGTTTTGAACAGCACGGAAATTCTTAAAATGCGCTTCATTGATTTTAAAGAAGCTATTTCTAAATTGATCTTAGCGATAGAATTGTTCGCAAATTGACCAAGTTTTTAAGGAGAAGAAAATAGATTATAAGACTGATAACTAAATTTGCGGCCTATTTTTTTTCGTTCATTATCAAGTAGTTTTTGATCGATGGAGCTCAGTTTTGATTGCCGCTAAACTCATCCAAAAATTTTGGATAAGAATAAATGGTTTAATAATAATATTTACGATTGAAATATATTATTTAATGCGTGAAGAAATATTCGTGTGATTGAAAAAAAATTGATAAAAAATTTGAAGTATTCGCTATAAATTGAAAGAATACTTGACTTGGTAAAAATTGTAAAGCATTCGTTTCCGATAGAGAACAAAAGTTCAGTAGTAACTTGGTTCAGTAGTAACATCTACAGCGAATATGCAGGCTGGCTGTGAGGCAAGCAAGTGACCCACATACCTCGGTAATTGGATGTATCGGAGTCTACCGCGGGCCGGCACCGCGCCCCCGCGAAGCCTGCCATTGTCCATTATTCAACTGATACAAACATTAACAATCAAAGGAATCGACGTTTGTATTTCTGAATCGATTCAGACAACCTTCAAACGGCTGTCGCTGTTGAAGAAATTGCTTGAGCTTTACAAAGTTATGGTTCAATAAGTCTAAATAACGAAATTACTTGATTAATTAATTATGAATAAGTACTCCACCGTGACGAATCGAAAAAATACAAATCTCTGACAATAGACGTTTCCTGGAAATTCCTTAACAGATAAGGTGATTTATAATTATATAAAATGACAGATAAGACCACTTGACTGAATCAACTGCTATTAGGACAAAAGAAAAACAAACGCATTTATTAAGACTTCCAATGGGAGTAGATAGTAGAGAATTTTATTATAACCCGGATGAAAGTTTGGAATTGTAGTAGAAGAAATAGGATTGCACACAGCAATGTTGTTACCGAAATAATACTTTTTCAAATAAAACTCAACTTTCATATGACATTAAAAGCTTACACACCGGGAATCCCTATAATAATTAAATTGCTTTTATTTTTATTGTAAACACAATGTTATCAGTAATGAATGCTCTCGAACAAATTGTGACTCTCATATTATTGACTCTTTAAATTTAGGTCATTAAAGACTTATTACGGCCAACGTTCTTGTAAATCCAGTTATAGAGATTAAAGGTTCTATAGAATTTACTCAGGTAGTTCATCCCGCCTTAGCCGATTCCCAGTAGGTCATGCCGAAGCGACTGTCGTCAGAACCGCTGCAGCGTTGCTCGCGTGCGCACGTGTCTGTTGGTTTCTAACTACACACTGTTCTTTAATAAATAAACGATACCCTCCCGCAGAGAACTGTTTCACAACAAACTAATAATAACGCGTTATTCATCAACAAACGAACATGTGAATCTGTGTGTGATCAGTGAAGTGTTGTTCTGTGCTCGGATTTTGCCCTTTATAAAGGTATGGATTAACTTCGTAGTAAATAAATTTATGATTATGCAAAACACACTTGAAAAGTGGTTATTTATCGCGTGCTGATGAATACACGATATTATTAATTATTCCTAAAAAAATCGATTATTCGAGAGAAAGTCTAATCTGCTGTTTTTAATAATGCAAGAAAACTTGATGATTTTAATACTCTGTCTTCAGTTTATACTTTCAATTCCGTTTGTCTGGTTAGTTCTGCTTCAATTTACTGTCTGGAGCCTATAATATTAATAGCTGTCGTAAAATAACTTGATAATCAATACTTATCTCTGTTTCATATTTCATAAAGTCTATATTGTTTTAGTCCTATTACTACACATAACGGTAACTTTTAGTCGAGTATAATAACTATCTGCAAAATTGTTTTACTTCTCTTAAGGAATATAATAAAGATATTAGCCATAATTGGGTATCGACTACCTATGAAAGTTATCGTTCGCAACAATTGTAGATACAATTGCAGTGAAAGTAACGCTCCCTATGGAAGCTTGCTATATATATTTCACGAACTTTTGTAGAAAGGTCACGTTATATAGACGTCAGTTATATAGTCAGCCAAAATGTACTCAAATTATCGCTATTTTAACGTTTCTAATTAGTTTTTTATATACACTGCTTTGTTTACTCATTATAATACCAATGGTGCAATAACTAGCATTAAAATGTGTTTCTGCTGTGTGTAGATATTATTAATAATACTAGTCAAATGTTATAAGTTAATGCCTCTAAGATTCTAGATAAAAGACAAAGCTTTCATTTTACAAAAATTTTTTTGGTTGACCAGAATGTCCTGACGTTTTCCCATAATTTAAAGCTAGTTGGACTTGTATATCTACATATTTATCAACGAACTATGCAATAGTTATTAAGGTCAGATGTAGTCACGCGCCACTGGGTGCAATTATTACCTGTGTATGAAGTAACACGCCTATAATCAATGTTCTTTCGTTTGGGCGATCTCATGTAATTATGTCTTGCATGGTTATTGAAACACTTTGATATGTCTTTACATTATCAAGAATTATTAGTTTTATTGGCCGTTTATCTTTATTTATTAGTTTTTTTTCAAATACATGTTTGAGAGCTCTATTGTTAAATTTATCCTTAACCTGCTGATGTAGTCTGTACTGTCAAAGCTAAAATTATTGACATTGATTATGTCTGACTACTTTAAATCATTAAAATTATTGACATTGACTATCTCTGACTACTTTAAATCATTACGGGAGGCCTTTGTTCATTAGTTGACATATTAAGCTGTAATGATGATGATGACTACTTTAGTATTTATGAGTATCCAACGTATTTTAAAGTTTCGCTTATTTGGTACTAGTAATTCGCCGCGATTTCACTCGCTGAGTTTCCGTTGGAATTTTGGGATTAGTTATTCTAATATATAGGCAAGCAATTATATAAACTGTAAAGTTCAACTGTTTTTGCATGAAAGAGTAACCGATATACTTTGTAATGTAATATTAGTATACAATTTTATTAAGGATTCGTAAAGTCGTATGAAAACTAACATTCAAATTTAGGAGCTAAACAATTACCTATAAATGACCCAAAATGACCAAACCCACTTCCCAGTAAGAACTATGAAATGTCCGGTGTCCGTTGCATTGTTTTATGAACAATGCACACCTATTGTACAAACGCCATTCATCCGACGAGACCTTGGCGTCCCGTATAGTAACTTCAATTCGACTTCCCGCATAACTCATTATGGAATTAACTCTGGAATGCTGTTGTATCTGCTGTTTTTTTGTCTAGCGATAAGCATGTGACCTGAGAGGATTAGTAAGAAAGGTTACTTAAGATTGTGTTAAAGGAATCTTTTAGTAGGTACATGATACTATTGGCAGTATGTTTGTGTATTTTCAGTTTTAAATGCATTTTTCTTAGTTTATCTTTAACCGATACTCGATAAAAAAAGTCATTTTAAATTTGTCAGGAATTATGACAGTCTAAAAGTAATGGAAATAAAGTGTCATCAAAAGTTGGTTGCAATGCAGGACTTTAGGAGTATAAATGCATTTATACAGGTACTAAAGTTTATATCAATTGGTTCCATAATTAATATGTAAAAAAGCTGTATGTCAATATCAATGCGGAATTATTCAAAAACCGTTGATGATTTGGTCATA